>JBCFXI010001394.1:0-56783 GCA_038496175.1 Ampulex compressa | reverse complement strand
ATGGTGAGGTTCAAGTAATTTTTGCCAGAGACTTGTGTCGATATAGATGAATGGTTTATTAGTATTGCTAAGCTACAATTACACTATATATATGATTCCCTATACGCTAACTCTATAAATGTAATGTTATAATGATCGAATATAAGTTTGGACACTTGGAAAGTGTCCAGCATGTGTATATATGCTCGAGAAATTAGCTTTTAGCCATAGCATACGCTCTCCTTTAAATCTTTACATGTTTTTTTACTTCTTGTTAACTAAGTTTCCATGAATTTGAAATGATCGTTTCAATGAACATTAAAAAGAATTTAGTTTATTTGCAAATAAAAATTCAATTTCACTAAGTACTAAATTACTTTGCGCACATTATGCTAGCATCGTTATATTAAAAATATTTGCGGGCATTTATCCTTTTTGCACTGTTGGCCTTGCAAAAAAAACAAACAAACCTTCCCTGCCGATTGGCAGCTCGCCGATCATCCGCAAATCGCATTAATCAACCTAGACTTAACCAAAGCGATTCGATGGCTCACAAACGAGGCGGTAACAGCGGTGCGTTAAGCGCCGAGATAATTTGTAACCAGTGCGAATCGCCGCTGAAAATGAATTAGAACGTTGCCGTGCGCTGAGAGCATATGTTTGCACACTGACAGATTATGTTTTCCGAAGGCCCAGATTTACGACGTATTTCCGGGTGTCGGCGAACCGTCGGTCTCAATCACGCCTCGCACGCGTGGGACAATAAATTTGTTTAACGATAAATTTCCCGGCTGCGTTCCGGCAGAAATAGCAAATACTGTGTCTGCGCTCAATGTCGTTTCATGAGCCTTCCTCTCTGCGCCAGCGTGATTTTTCTCCCGAGTCGGCTCGTCGAGCTGAAGCCGCGTCGTTATTTAACCCTAACAAGACGAGAAATAATGCCTGGAAACGTACTTAAAATCTGTGCCACGACCGAAAGCCTGATAATCAAACTGCGACGAATTGTTAGAACGAGAGTAGACTTGGTAAATCCATTTCTGCACGGTTTTTGGACGAATCATTATTGTTAAGACTTTTCAATTAAAATACGAGTTGAGATTTAACAAGGAGGATTTAACGAATGGAGGGAACTCGTTCTTACGGCGATATCTAAATTTTTCACGCGTCATAAGTATATTCCTACGGTGGAGTTCGTCAAATGGAGGAAATGATTAGCACACGAATGGTTCTCTCGTGGCTATTTAATTATTTCCGCCTGCTAAGTGTTAACTAGGGATCCCGCGAGGGGAGAATCTCGCGAGAATTGTCATAGAGGCGAAGTTCCGTAAAGTTTTATTTCCTCACACTATCATATTCTCTTGTTGTTTTGTATAATTAATTAATACATTGTAATATGTTTCCCAGAGCGACGCATTTGATTTTTTGAATTAATTCTCGACACCGTCTCTCGATGACGGAAAAAATCGATTATGCGCGAAGAAGTGAAGCGCACGCATCCGATACTGAAGATATTAATTTCACGATCGTCCGAAAGACAATGGTCGGCTGAAAATCAGCGATATTCCCAGTGTCAAGTGTCGTCATTTAAAAACGCAGATGACGCGTGAAAATTGTCCGTCGAAAATTTGGCTCGAAGGGGCTGGGGGCGGGGGGGGGGCGGAAAAATTTCACGCTAGAGGAATTATCAGTTCCAACGCTCCGTAGACAATAAATTTTATCGCTCGCCCCGTATGCATGCCAGTTGAATAATACGGGGCTCAACATTTTTCAAGTGACTTACCATCGAAAGGATAATAACGCGATATTATAGGGAGTAATATACGCATACATAATTACAGCCGGTTAGCTCGCAAATCATTATCATCCAGGCAAACGTACGCCCCATGTTCCGTCGTTCAGATTAAAATTCTGCATTATTGATGCTGTGCTCCGACGTTGCTATAAATTAGCTTCCATTGAAATCGAACCTGCTATATGCTCAAATAACCAGAAAAAACAGTCAGTCGTGAATTAATCGTCATTTTCGACAAAAGGTTGCATCAGAGTTCGCTTGCGCGAAAAAACGACTATTTCGAATCCAAGGAAATCGGATATCGCTTTGCTGAAACAACCAAGCGCTTTCAGGACGAGATCTCGTAACGAGGGTTCTTTCATCAGCGCATTAGGTTATTACGAAACCTTTAGATCTGCTTCTGATTAAACTTGTTTACAACTTTTGATAAATTACCTCACCGCTTGTACGTTATTTTTGTTATTCCCGATTGTGCAAAGTTTTACACGCTCCACAATGCTGATAACAATTTAATCGCAAACATAATACGATAGTAAAATTAAAGTTGAAAATAACGCACACAAATACAGCTTCTAACACTCACTTCAAGCCCATTCATTTTCCTTTCGACAATTACACGTTCCTCCTCCCTCAAGTAATAACATGTCAATGACGAAGCAAGAATCAATATGCTAAGGCCTCTTACGGTGATTAACACTGTCACGTTTATAATGCACCTGTCAAATATTATTATGACAAACAAACGAGATACTCGCGGTAAATATCAAATGAATACAAGAACATAATATAAGTATTTTTAGAAAATAAGACGGTAAAAGCCCATAAATAGTACTGGATAGACGACTTCTTAAGTGAGCACGAGACGCTCTCCGATTGAAGAACTCTAAGCGGGTAGAAGGTACCCTTTTGTTTATATTCGTCTTCAGGCCTACGTTTGGTTAGACAGAGAAATCGATCGCCGTATTGAAGAGACACATAATAGTGTAACGGATTGAAACATTTTCGTAGGCGCATATATCTCTATATTCATCTGCTTAACCGTACCTAACATATTGAAGTAAAGTAGTAGTATATATTTTAATGAGTGTAATATTATATTATTGATTTATTATATATTATTCTATTGTCTATCTCCCCATTTCATCGTTCTTTCTTTCTCACTTGCCCTCCCACTATAAGTCGGTATGGGGTGTCCAAAAATTCATGCAAGAAGTTATTTTTATAGAAAACACAGGTTTATAATTAAAAACTGTAATATCCTTTATTGATTCATAAAGGATACAGTATAGTGTTATGTATAGACCAACATACCGAGTGAATGCCCTCCACGGCTTTGCTGGCGCATACGCTCTTCTGTTCAAATTTTCAAATTTTGCCCGCATTTTGTGGTATATTGGCTTTCGAAAAGTAATCGAGCGGATATTAATGATCGCTGCGCATTGCATAATACACAGGAAAGAATATACGCCAGTGAACGATAGAGAACAGCGAAGGCTTCAGGCTTCGTGCAAAGATTCTCGTCATGGTATTTCCGCCATTTATCGCCGAGAGATCGAATTCTAAATCGCCATGATTCATGGCCACACGTGTCGAGAGATCGGCTGGCAACGCGCGAAGATACGGCGCTGCAACGCAAACGTCGAGTTCACGGGGACGTTTCGGTTAAAAGCAGTTTCATCCCAGCAAATCCATTCGACGTCTGCCGCGGCAATGCTCGGCACCGAAGTTCAGCGTCGTTAAACTTTTTCATCCGCTTTTCAAACTCAAAGCCGACGAAAGTTTTTCTTCCGCTCGCTAGGGCTCGATGGGGCCACTACATAAATGCATTCCGCCATCTCGCCTTGGCCCTCTATTTCTCTTTCTCTCGATGCCGCCTCAAGTTTTCCTCCTCCCAAACTGTGAACATTCCCTTTCTCTGCCCCTCGCGCTTTCGCGCAGTTCATTGCACAGGCAGGTTTCACTCTCCTTCCGTTTCAAATTGTCGACCGAAACTTGTCCGCTCGTGCCTTTCGAATCGGCGATTTTTTTTCGCACGTCGAAGAGTTTTGTCGATTGATCGTCGAGGAAGGTAATTTGTTTTAAGAACGAGCGGCAATTCTTGGTATAATAAAGTGATATTCATTGCACATATTTTGATTGTTTCGATCCAGTTATCCCAGTGTGCGAGTCTTTCTCCCACGTGAATTTTCGGTTTAATTCGCACGCTTTGAACTTTGCGATTTTCAAATATTAATTTAATTAATGTATATAATAAGCCACACTCCACTGGCCAAACATAATTATTCCACAAAAAACGTCGATGTGTTCGACTGAAATTCTAACTCCGCAAGACCAGATGGACAATTAGAATATGTGTGTGAATATTGTGTTAGAACAAGAGTTACTGTTTGTTCTTAAACTGACTGCGAGCAGGGAGGATAAAGTACATATACCTATAGGTAATTTTTAAATTGCAACTTGTATAAGGTTTATAACTAAAATGATTTCAATATTCATGATAATACCCTTTGACTTTGATATTAACTTGTAAGTAATTATTTGTTTGTGAAGAAAGATGAGACACTGACAAAATTTAATACTAAACTAGCGGTTATTTCTTATATAATTGCCGAAATTTGAGACGGGGTATTTCCAAGATTCTGCATGATTTTGTCACGATTAATCTATATAAGAATGAATATATTAATATATGCACACTTTTTTATCCTCTTTTCCTTTAACGATATATTCAGTACACCTCAATATGTCTGAAAACTTGATAATAGGTTTAGTGTTAAATTAAAATAAATAAATGGATTTGATAATACATAGTTTGTTATACTTCTAAATGAACCGTGTTTCGCCCAAAATCGCCCAAATTGCATATATTAACCAAAAACCAATGTATATATTAACCATTTGATATATTACTTATACTGTCGATCAATATTTCACCTCTTGAAAATCTTCCTTTCCTGGTTACGTATACCGTGCTCTGCGTATAATCCTATTTCAGTGCCCGGGTAATACTATCGTAGAAACAGTACACTCAGGTGGATATCGCATTGAACTTTAATTTTATCATCGCAGTCATTTCAGTTCACCATGAATTTCCGTAGAATCCGTATAACCCAATAGGATTGTATTGCAAAAACCCAATACCATTTAAAAGCAAAAATCGTATTCGAGTTATGTCGGCTTACAGAACGTTTTTCCGCACGGCCTTTTATTTTACCCCACCCTTTCATAACCCTCATCTCGTTTCCCTTTTGAATATACAAGTTCCATTATCCTAGAACCACTTGCAAGGACGTGACACTCGTCGATCCTGCATACATCCACGGCCTTCTCTGTTGGCTGTGGATTTACGAAGAAAGGGTGGGAACGAACAACGATTACATCGTTAAAAGCGAAAGAGAAGTTGGATTATGACGGGTTAAACAACGAGTACGCCTCGTTTTCTTTCCCTCCCTCTCCCGCTCTTCGTCTCTCTGCCATTCAATCTCTCTCAGCGCGGAGCTTTAGGCACTCGACGAGATTAGACGAACTGCGTCGGGGCCCGGCTTTAAATACGCGGCGTAATTCTGTTTCGCTTTGTAATTTTTATTTTTTTCTCTCCCCCGCACCTCACAGGGAGCGCACAACGCGAGCGCTGGAAAGAACGGGTGCGCATCGCGGTGGCTTCCGCTATTTTCGCGAAAGTAAGTTCCACGGCGATTTCGTTTGACTCGTCATGCGGCGTGGAAAATTGAAATTTTTAATTATCCCACCGGCCACGCGGAGGGCGCCGCGCTGCAAATGAACACTTTCCACGGCCTGTCCACCGTTCCCCTGTCCCCCCATTGTGCGAGCGAACAAAGGTGAAGCGCAGCTCAATGCAGCGGGAGGAAAAAATATTTTTTTCCTCCGCATAGCGTCGATATTAACGCCAGAACTATGGGGCGTAGCTGGATGTACCATAGATACCCATGAAAGGAACAAAATGCGAATGGTAAAAGCAAGTAAATCCGTCTGATGGTTCACGCATAACAGCAGAATGATAAAATGATTGGAAATTTTCTGAAAACGTACCGTCGCAAAGTCGTAGATTTTTTCTAAGATTCTAATTAATTATAATTATACGTGCTATTCTTTATTCATACAATATCCGTGAACAATTGTATAGAACGTAATTTTCTCTAAACAGGAATAAGACAACGCTAAGAGATCCAGGTTATTAATTCTAAACGGGTTGAAATTCATTGTCCTTTTAGGAAATTTGCAAAATTGATATCGATACATTGCTAATGGGTAGTGCTGTCAAGCACTCTTAAAAGTCATGAGGACATAAGTAATTGATTGCTTAACATTAATAATGCTTAGTCACGCTACCTGTAAATTGTCAATCCGTTTATAGAATTGTCTCTTCCATAAACACGAAACTATTCACTTCCCAAAAAACAGACCAACGAAATCAGCGTCAGAAGCCACGAGTGCTTTGTTCTCAAAATTCAGCTATTTTTAGTTACGCATCTTCGCCGTTTTGATCGCCGCGAATCGTCATCGAGGAACACAAACGGCGTTGATGAACGACAAGGAAAGTGTTGACCGACCTATTTCCCTCGTCACGTTCGTCACGTGCCTCCCTTCGCGTTTGTGAACAGGCGCGATTGCCTTCGTGGCGATTGGGAATTACGACAATTTAATCTCGATTAGCGCGATTTAATCGTCCGCGGCCGCTCGCCTTTTTTTAAATCGCGCCGTCCTCCAGTCGCGAGCGGACTAGCGTGCTCGAAAGTTGCCGCGAGCCGAGGAAATCTCGACGATTATGAGGCCGGCCATCTGAGATTGGCCACCTGATCGTGTGCAATATTGTGGCTCCGCTTTAACGGCGGCGGCGTGATAACGAGTCGATGGCGTGATGCGTCTCCATAATGGCACGGCTGAATCGCTTCCTCTCATTTTTAAGGGCGCAGAATTTTGCCCTTGCACCCGCTGCGCGTTCCAGGAAAGTGCACTGTCGCACGCACCTGCTGGCCGATGAAAAGGATATTTCCGATGGAACCAAATACGAGGCGTGTTGAAAAAGTACTGGGGAATTTTGTAATTTCGCGGTTTGTATTAACACCTCGACATACAAATAAAACGGGATTTGATACGTCTGAAGAATACCACTTCTTTTTGCTGCACGGAACAGTTATGTGCAAGCTACGAAAGAGAATGTTTTAGTTTGAAATTTGGATTGTAAAATAACATTTAATCAGGTTGATATATAATGTTAATGCGAGACGATTATTCATAGTTTTTGCTAAACTCAAATATTGTCTAGTAGGGCATTCGCCGTATCACAATCAGTGCAATCAGTTTTTTCTGTTCTCAAAAATTTAAAAAATCCTTAAAGAGGCGTCGTTTTATAAACACAAATAAGATCAAAAGCGCTTCTCTGAGAAAGTTAATGTTATCCTAAAGATGGATTTCCAAAAGCGTTTCAGTGATTGGAAGGACTGGAATAGGTATATAATATCTAATAGAGACTGTTTCGAAGTGGATACCATTTATAAAGACGAATAAATGAATCCCTTATTTTGAAAGTGACCTAAGTCCATTCATATTCAAATCGAGATATTTAAGAGTTTGCATTTCAATGATATTAAAAATATACATATACGATATTAATGTGTTGCACCGCTTATGTGTAGCTAACAAAAAGTGACATATATCATTCCTATTCAAATAATAGCAATTAATAAGTGGATATAATGTATTTTCTTGCCGCAAATGCAATTAAACCATTTTCAAAATTAAAATTTGTTATAGATTTTAAAAAACCCTAAGTTCATTCAACATAATTTAAAATGCTTGAAATGGAAAAAACTATACTCAATTTCTTTTACATTTCTTTACTACATTCCGAAAACACAATTTATGCAATTCACGAAATCTAACTATATAAATTATATAACGATTTACTGCTCATCTACATTTTGTGCATACAGGAGGAATTTGAAGAAGTCCTGGTACTTTGGGGGCATATACCGTAATAAGTCCATCATTTTCGGATATTATTAATTACGTCTTGGACTTAAGCCACTATCGACATATTGTTTTAAATGATTTAATTATTGTGAAAACTGATGTGTCTAAAATTATCCTATTGTATAAACAGACTTAATTGCATAATGTTGTTTATGACAACAAACTTAATATTGTACGCGTTACTACAGCTAGTAAAAAATAAACAAGAAATGGACTTAGGTCACTTTCAAAATAAACGACTCGAATAAAATTCATTTCCAAAAACGACAATTCCCGTTACTTTTTTAACACACCTGGTACACGGCCCTTTGACGACTTTTTCTCAAAGCACGAGAGCGCGCAAATGGAAGAAACAAGGGGAGTTTTAGGACACCTTCGTTATGCCGAAGAACGGATCTCCCGTGCTTCGATATCGGAGCTTTCACTTTATCGTGCTTCAAACGTATTTAGATTTCACCAATGGAAATATAAAATATCGTACGGATACATTTTCCGGGATTTGGCTTGCGCGATCGTGATCGAAGAGTCGTCGCCTGGGAACAAGGAAAGAGGGAGGAACGCCGCTGGTAGATTCGGGGTGGTTTCCAGGGGCTATACTCGTTCATGCGCGAACCCCTAATGCCTGTTTTTATGGTTGACGAAGCGCAAGACAAGCCACGGCGTTTGAACGACCCGGAACCGCAGCGGTATTGGCAAACACATTTTCGAACCTTCCCATATTTTATTTAATTCCACCGATCGATGCCCCTATTCCGGCCTCCGCAGCTGCCTTCCTTGAAATTTGTAGAAATATGCAAAATTTCACCCCTGCGCTTTACTTTTCACCGCTATTCAACATTTCTTTTTTCGTTACCATCGTACATATATCAAATTCTGCCAATATTGCATTGTGAAATATCACGAGTGTTGTTTCATACATTTCACAGATCTGCATTATGTATAGTGAGATCGATCATTTTTTTAAACTTCTATGTGAATTTGTGATGCTGAGAAAGACGAACGTCTTGAGAAAGTATTGTATATGAACATTCTGTTCAAAATGCAAGACTTATCATGAAACGAGCAGCGAATTGACATTTATATATCAGCCACCCTGTGTCTTCTATGTGATTTGATAGTCCTCATCTTTATCCTGTAATACATAAATATCGTTATTGAAGCTTTGCACACAGTTACTTTTCAAGCTATGATTTGTTTAAAAAAAAAACGTTTCAACTAGTACTTACAATGTTTTGGAGTGAATTTTTTTGAAATTCATTCGAAAGCTTTTTTAAATAACCTAGAATTTGGAAAATATTACGCGTAAAATTTCTAAGGTGGTACTTATATACTAATTCAATTATACCTCAATAACGGTTAAATACACCGCGAACATCGTCTTTCTGGGAAAAACTCGATCATTTCCTTCCTCGTACCTGAATACATTCAGAATTGTATATCCTCACTGCAATATAGGTTATCAGCTACTCAATAAGCAATATTCCATACGAACTATTTGCATCTCTATCGCTCAATACCGGCTTGCAAGCTGAGCTTGCCGTACGATTTACACGCCATAAAAAAAACTCGCGCGCCGATAGTCACACGAGAGGAATCGGTTAATCCTAGGCAAAAGGCTCATAAGCCCGACCTCGAGTCGACGTTACGTGCTTCGCAGATTTCGAAAGCGACATCCAGCGCATCAGAATGCGACGTGGCACTCGCTTTTATTACCTCGCGCGCCGCTCTTTGCGAAATCTTTTATTTGCACTCAGTTACCCGCACCATTCCTCCCCTGGCCAATGTTTTATGATTACAGCCGAAATCCGATAAACTGGGACGGGCGGTATAGAGATATAGCGATATAATCCACGAGCTTTCGATGAATTTAATACGTTCCATTCAGGCGCGTCAGATTCGCCACTGTTATCGTCCCCTTGATTTCGAAGAGGATCGATTCAGAGCGCTGCTCGAGATACCGTTTACGAGTTTTTAACAGCGAATGCCGGACGAACGAATGTTTCGAATAATACCAAGTCGAGCATCGTTCCGCTTTTGAGGGAATCCTCGATTGACTCTTTGAAGCACAGGATGCTAGAAAATAAAATAGACCCACGTTACACTGGAAACTTTATAGCGTTTTGAATTAAACAAAACTGGTATAATAACGAAGGAACCACATAATATGAAAACATTAAAAAATAATAATATTGTAATTCAATTCTTTAATGCTATTACAACTGCTTTACGTGAGTAAGACTGAATATAAACCCACGCGCACACAGCTATTGCGATATTTCGAGGTGGGTGTAAAATGTCCCACCAGGCATTACCGTGCATCAAAAAGGTGGGACCTTTTGAGTTCCACGGTGCCCCAAAGAGTTAAAGGGACAGAAAGTGCTTTGGGATTCGGCCAGGACACGCGCGGATATTATAATCTGCATAGCTTGAACAGAGGGATTGGCTTAAAAGGTTGCTTGATATAGAAACTGCGTTAAGGTTGACTTTGGTATTTACAAAGAAGCTTTCGAAACGCGAACGTAAGAACGTGCTACGAACCTGTTACAGCATGGGGCCTTTGATCGGGACTACACCGAGATAAGTTATGTAAACTTTCCTTGAGCAAGAAAATTGCAACTTCGTAATTGCATCTAAATTGCCTTGCAAGTTTCAAAAAGAGCGAGGTAGGGCAGCTTGTTATTTAAACTGATAAGAAGCTCGCAAACACCATTCGAAAGCTTGCACCTGTGAAACTGTATTTGTAAGATATTACCGGGATATAGGATTGAATAATGCGATGCATTAAGGTATTTCTGTTGCGCCACTTTAATCGAAATACATTTTTACAGGGGAGAAATACGAGCCGTCGTTCTCGGATAATGCGTACAAAGTGCAAATGAAGCTCACAATACGCACGGTGGGAATGTCAGACTATGGGACTTACAAATGCATATCAAAGAACTCCCTTGGAGAAACTGACGGCAGCATCAAACTCTATCGTAAGTACATCTCATATTTATATCTAGTATCGAAGGAATACTTGATACTCGATGAAACTGCCTAGAAACGTGCAAAGGGGACACTCATAATTCATGTAGTTTTTGAAAGTAAAAATGAATACCAAATTTTAAGTAACGGTACTCTGTCTGAAAACATCAATTTTGTTAACACATTGACTGCCGCGTCAATCACCATTGACTGACACTGAGCTTTCTCTTCTATATCGCATAAAACTAAAAAAATGACGTTGTTATAATACATTTTAAGTAATTTCAGGATTTTAATGGATTCTATTGAAACACTGTAAACAAAAAAAAACAGTTGTCCTTCTCTGAACGAATCTCCATAAGCATATTGGTTTAAACATAATTATCTTCTACTACGATAAGAAACAATAGCTCTGATATGCCTACGTAATCTACATCGAGGAAGTTACGATCTTAGAAGTGTGCTTAGCATTGCTATACCACAATACCAGTACATTTCTAAGCAACGCGCGTGGGCTGATGGAGATTTCCTTATAATAGCGCATAGTAGTTAACGCGTTAAATAGAAGTTAGTTTACTCATCATAATCAAATTTGGGTATTATACAATATTACATTCTGGCATTAATGATAACAATCTACTGCTACAAAATCTAACAGAGTTTACACTAGGGAAAGCAGGACAGCTTAGAATAATAAATAAAAACATTTACGTGGCACACCAAAATTAAAGAACATTCTCAGTACAATAGATCTTCCTTAAAATTTCATTCTGATCAGTATTTGAGACCTTTGTATACTCGACATTAAAATCTCTTCAGACGCGTGAAAAACAATTCTAAAAAACGATGAGACATGAATATCCGATGAAGGCAAAACCGGGAGTTCTATCAGGCTATGAGAAGAAAGGAAAGAAAGAAGCGTGCATTATTCGTGACTACGTCGTATCAGTAAAACCACGATGATCTTTGGGTGTTTTGCCACGAATGCATTTCCAAGTGCACAAGTCCTTCGAACATTCGTCAGCCTTTTGTTATCCCGACGTAATTTCTTCCGCATTATCAGGGATCGTCGGTCTCCCGATGAGGAACATTTTCGTAGGATGAAAAATTAAACGTTCTGTCATCGTTAGCGTCGATCTGATTCTTAAAAAGAGGCGGAATAAGATGTATCACCTGATGAAAAAAGGCCCAAAGTCGTCGACGGGAGAGAATTCTTCTGTGTGCCACGGCAACGCAGTCACAAAATTTAAAAAGACGAATAATCACATTTGAATCTTCTTCCACATCGTATATTCCAGTATTGACAATACAGCCGAACAGAAAGGTTAAACAATTCCAAAACTTGAAGTGAACCATTAAACTAATAACCCAAAATTTCACTCAGCATTTGTAATAACTTTATACGACATTCCAAAGCGCATAAGTAAAAGACTCTGTAAATGATTGTTTCACTATTTGAACATGTAAAAAGAGGTTTTTCCGTCTTGACTATTTATCATTCCTCAAAGTACGCTATTTCTCTCTCAGAAATCGTATTTTATTCTCTGCTCCTGCACGATCTCACACGACAGAGGACGAGAAGTAGCGATCATAGAAGGATCGTGCAATTCGCAACAATCCATTGATCCAAAATGGGAGCCTGCACAAAAGCGACAACGCTTAGCGCGAGCTTTAAGATTCCGCAGTTACACTCGATCCAAGAAAGAGTAACGCAGTCGAATCAAAGTCGCATAGCAAGAAAGAAAAATTCGAATTTCTGCATGCTGCGAAAGCGTAACATTCGCAGAGTGAGACGAAAAGTTTCGGTAAGAGAATACCGTAGATTTGTGAAAGCCTCAAAAGTTCGCTCTCCGCTTTCTCACCGAATGCTTTCACACCGAACAAGAGTGCATTGCCCCCTGGCCGATAACCCCGGGCCAGGCCTCGTGTTTCTTCGGTTAAGTAAGTTCTCCCGGTCGATATCAAAGGGCAATTTATCCTTTCGATAGAGCGGGCCACAAAGTCGCCCTTTCTGTCCTCCCCGCAAATCGTATTTCCTGGAAGGCGGTGCGAGCCGTGAATCACCGATAACCGCGGGCGTCACTCGGCTCGCGACAAAAAGAAGCCCCGCCGCCGCTATCCCTCGATCTGTAATTGTCGGTTCTCGCTCGCAGATTGGACCTCTCAGCTTTGTGCTTTGCCCGTGAGCCCAGCAGGCGGATTAGAGAAGGCCGCCCGAATGGCGATTCGATTGTGTCCGCGATTTAGTGCGCATTAGCATTTTAAACCTGGCTTTCAATCGGCGATAAAGGACTGCAAGCTCGATGGCGGCTTTGGAACGCCGGACTGTACGTTTTCTTAATCGCTAATAGGTCCCAACCGCGTTTTCTTGCGCGCTTAATCAATTCGCGGTAATGGCCTCTTCCGATTCGCTGCACCGAACGTACGTTGAAATACCTCGCCTCGCGCCTAATGCTGGAAGTAATTATTTAACGCATCGACCATTCCCTGTTCCGATTCGTGGACATTGAACCTCGTTGATCGATGGAAATAGCTAAGTTTCTACGGGCCAAAAAGGGTCTCCAAGGGCTTGGAAAAGCAAGGGCGAAGTAGCGGAATATTTTCGAGTAATTCGAAGGACATAGCGAGAGGATTATTGTAATCGTTCAAAGTGCTTTAGGATATATGTACTTACTTTGGGTTTCTTTAAAAAGGACTCACAAAAACGAACTTAATCCATTTGGTTTACAATGCGACCAGACACTGGAATTTTGTCCTCTACTTTCACGCCCACGGCGAGAAACGGAAGTTGCTTTCTTACGGAAACTCATAACTTTAATAACACGACCTTCTATCGGTTGAGAAGAAATATATCTCTGTTAAGAAAACGTGTCGGATATCGTAAAGGACGATAGTTAACTTACAAAAAAAAAAAAAAAACGCGTTCTACTGAGCTGCTGTAAAAATAATAACGGTTATCGTTATAAAAGTTAATGGTCAAAAGCGCAATTATCTTTGGACGAACTTAATGCTCACGGTCTTTCATTACAATCATATTACGTCAAGCACAGAAAGTTGTGCCTGATCGATCTACGTCTAACCCTTTACGGTCTTATGTCCACTCTCAGCTACCACAGCTTTTTACCGTTTCTGTCGTGTATCTGCTCTCAGCTACCACAGCAAAAAACCATACCGATCTTATACTTTATTTATTTTATCTTGATCCTCATTTAGGGTATATCAATTTACACTTTTTATGAAATCGCACAAACTACTAAGGAACCTATTCACGAACCAATACGGTGCTTCTATCAATTCGAAATAACGAACTTTAGTATAAAAAAAGACTGTCGCCTCTCACTCGTCATGCAAGACTCCATGGCGAGTCGCTTCTCGAGCGCAAAGGAACCGACAAACTTCGGAAACGCTTCATAGAATTCAAAATAATATTTAACAAACTGTGTTTAAGTGTAATTAGGCATTTTCGCTTCTTAAGATATTATAAAAATAATGCTCTAAAATGATAGAAAGAAAGTTAGCAAAAGAAGTGTATCGTGAAACTGAAAATAGCGATGACAAGTTATATTTTGACTCTTTGAACACTGATTCTGATATAGAAAGTGATAACGTTAATAGTAATTCTGATAGTGACATAGCTTATGTTTGTCCGGGAATTAGTGGAACAACTTGTAGATGATTTTCGTAATGGAGCATCTTCAAAATCAGAAAGACGATCGTCTTCGGTTAAACAGGAATGGCTTAATTGTAAGCGACGTATATTGCGGCACCCTGAAGATGTATAAAGTAAAAATTGTTCCATATGTTCAAACAAAAAACCCAAGAGCGGAAGACGCTAAGCTAATTATTTTTGCGACACATTTAAAATTCAATAAATCGATGCGAAATTAAGTGAATTCGAAATAAGCGGATTAATGAATTTTGTTTTTTCTTTATAATCTTGCATATTGTGCATTACCGCTCGTTCAAGGGAAATTGTTACACATAAATTTAATACGTCCACAAAGGGTTCATTATGCAACACTGGCGTTCAATTTTCGATCTCTTTTTACGTGGTAAAACTTTTACTCTTTTTCTCTTTCGTCCATCGACTAAGAATCCTTTTTTTGCAGATATTCCAACGCCCACGACGGAGCCAAGGACCACGAGCACAACTCCTCTTCCAACCGTGGACAGTGGTAAGCAACGCTGATAATTACTCGCCGGCTTGCGAGAATCGTAAAGGCGCAAAGCGCAAAAATTAGCCGGTTATCCGTGTCTCAGCCTGTTTTGTTTTCAGTGGAAAACATCCAGGGCTACCGACAGAAGCCCATGCCGAGCCTCGAGCCGAGCTTGAACGAGATAACCGACGCCTCGTTGTCCACCATCGTCAGAAGCGAAGGTACGTTATCTCGTTACGATTAATCGCCTTTCGCCACCTCTTACACCTCAAAGAGACTTTAAACGAGCGCCTTAATTACTCGACGGACGATTGAAAACCGAGCTGGGAAGTACGCGTGACTTTGTTATCCGAGATGGTAAAAACTTCTGTTGCGAATTCAGGAGGGTGTCGAACCTGAGAAGATTTTGTACCAGATCTGGTCTTTGATCAGTGTTTGGTGCGGGCGTGTTTTGGTGTGGTTTTATCGTGAGGTGGATTTTTTATATTGACCGTTAAGGTTACTTAGTTCAGGACTCATTATTTAAAGGTGGATTCTGAGCTATTGGAACTTTGGTTTGTGTGTAATATGGAAAATTCTCTAAAAAAAGCAGTTTGGCGAATAGTGAGGTTGACTAGAAAATACCATGTTTTTTGTCCCTATTGATACGAAACGTTATTTTAAGCAATGTCTAGATTTATTTTTTCATCTATTCTCCGGATATTACACGAAACATTATTCACAATTGGGGAGTAGAATCTGAACTCGTATCTACCTTGTGGAAATTTGTGCCATCGCACATTACACGGCCGTAGTTCCTATATATTTCAATGTGACGTATCCCAAATCACGAATCACGTAAATAATTGTTAATACCATTTCGAATTGTACAGAACTCGTCATCTATCATGCACAACTTTGTTGCATGAAATATATCCAGGAATCTTTGTTTTGCCAATCTAGCACCAAAGTTTGATAGAAATAAAGGACTGGTTTTATGCATTAACCTTTCTAAAACGTCGAGAGCTAGTTATTCCTGGAAACTCTGAATGGAGACTCGAATTTCGGCGGGTAAATTCCAATTTAAATCATACCTATTCCCATTTTTAGAATATTCTCGCGATCCGATGGAGTCTCCGCATGGGTTACCATCATAAAGCCGGGGATTTATCGTGGAAGCGCGTCGCATTCAGGGGGCGCTTTTAACTTTTTACATGCGCCTTTGCGGGGCACAACCAGCCCGGGGGCGTCCTGGACTTTTCATGCATAAAATCTCGAATATAATTTCAAGCAATTTCGGTATTCGTTGTATTATTGCAATCGCGTGTTCCGGCAACGGTTGCACTGTTGTTGAAACAAGTTTGCATATTCAAGCGAGCACACTCGCGCTTACATCCCCCGAACTTTGGGAGCAAAAATCGAATTAAACTTGCAGCATGCTAATATCGCTACGAACTTCCTCCATCGCGCTGAATTCATTGGGTATTCCATATATTTCGAAGGCCTCGGCCAAAAGTTCTTTGTCCTTTTTGCAACGCCCGCGCTTGCTTCCTCGGTTTTCGTTGCGCCTAAACTCACGTAATGCGCGAGCATAATATTCCTGTTCTCAATTGTTGTCCCGGTAGGAACAAGTACCGACGTTGTACTATACTATGCGCTTGAGATACGATGTAAACAGAGCAAAAAGAAGACCGCAGGAATTCTTTATTATTAATACATATTATTTTCTGCATTCTTAACACGTTGAAGGCCACGTGACCCAGATATGGGTTACGGCTACGTTTCCGCGGAGACTCTGTAATCCACGAGCAAGTGACGCACTTCTTCTTCCAATTAAAACAGGATTTTGAAGGTGATTTATATTAACTTTATTTGTAAAACAATTGTAATGTAAACTATAAAGCAAACAAACATCAAAAATATATTTATACTAAAAAAAATAAGAAAATATAAAATATACTGATACTTAGAACTTAAAACTGCATTTATATTTCAATTTATTTTTTAAAATATTATATAAAATTTGGTTAGTTACAATGGTATTCTTCAAAATATTCTACAATTTTCTTGGAAATTTAAATACTTCTGCGTCATTGTTTGGCTCAGTTACAAATTCTGTCACCAAATGTTTTATTACTCTATATAAAACTCGACCGCAGAGTGACCAGGTAACGAGCTGGTCAAATGACCATAAAACTTCTGGTGAACGAATACTTGCTCAGGTAAAAATTAATTAAAACGCGGGAAAATCCTCAACTAGAAGTAGTCGAGAATCACATCGCGTGCTTATACTCCGAGTCTCGCATTTGGGCTCCAGGAAAAACTCCACCGATTTATGCTGAGGGGGAGGGGGTTCAACATGTTAAACTACACCAAGTAAAAAATTTAAATAAAAGTGGAAATCGTAAAACGGTTAAAGATGATTAAACATAATTAATGTCGAAACTATTCCAGATTCAAAAGAGACAATGTTTACAATTTCACATTCTTGTAATACCGAGCGTGTCTAATTCTCAATACTTGTAAAATAGCGGATAACTTTTAAGCTCGTCTTTATGTACTCACACTCATCGCCAACCAAACTCCAGATCTGAAAAGGACGAACCTCGCGTGTTTCAAATGTCCACGATTCCCCAGATAGATCTAAAACCCGCCTTCAAATTAATCACATACATCTGCAAACTATCACTAGATGCTGAAAAAAAATTGCAATTCACTTTTTTCTAACATTATACAAATAAAGCGTCTGTCATTTCCCCCTAAGCCGTTAACTAGCCCATGAAACACCTGAAAACATTTTCACCTTTCTTGAAACATTCACAACCATTCTCAACCTATGACCAAGAAGAAAAAAAGACGTATCTCACGTCCTTCTAATGTCACACAATTTCAAGCGCCCGTCCCTTTACCCCAAGACGTTAACCAACCCATAAAACACCGGGTAACTTTTAAGCTCTTCAACGACGAAGGAAGCCACGCTTAGCATGCGAAGGACAACAACCGCTTTGTCCTCGAGGCGGACGAGAGAAGGCCTCGGCTTAAGGCCGGTGCACCTCGAAATTCGGCACTGCCCCCTTTTAAATCATCGCCCCGACGTAATGCGAGAACTTACGCACAGCGGGACCGTGAAAGGGCCCTCCCCCTAGGAAAGTTCGCCTGGAAGGCGCGAAGTTTACCCGCAAAACTTTCAGCAACGTGCCACGCCGCCGTAGATCTTCTCCCTGGCGCGACACGCCGCTCTCTCGACGGGATTTTGATGAAATCCCACGCGGTTTATGAACCGCCGTCCCGTGCCGAGTGTGGAAAGTAATCTGGCCCTTCCCGAACCTCCTCCCCGTTTTCAGTGAACTTCGCGGAGAAGAAGGAATTCAAACTCGTCGCGACTGTAATCCTGCCGCGACTCAACGCGAGAAAATTAGGAGAAGGAAAGAGGTGGCGCTTTATTTCCGAAAGTATCACCTTGTAGATTTTCTTGGAAGACGAAAGTCGGTCGTCCTCCTCGAGTTTTGGCGGGAAGTGCGGGGCTCGATTCAAGAGATATGTGATTGAAAAGAAGGGGGAAAGACACCGAGTATTATGGAAATGCTACTTTTGAATTGTTTAACACTAGTACTATTGAACCAGTCAAAATAACTGGTCGGTCATTTCTTTAAAAAATTGTAGCGCTTTAGGACCATACATTTTCTGAGATTTTCCATGAATTGCATGCAATAATTCAAGATTCAAATTTTGTTTTGTGTTCTCTTTTTTCTAAAGATGTATATGGTATTTTAAATATCTCTTGAAAGTGGCCAATAGTTCTAGTGTTAACAGGTTAAGCGCTACGCCAGTTTGTCGTGCTGTTTCGTTCACGGCACAGTTAACCATCAAGCGAGCGGCTTCCGATAAACGCGGCAGAGTATAAACAGATGGGTCAGGTGATTTCTTTTTTCAATCACAATAAATACTGTTTTAGTTTCGTATCCTGAGTTTGCTTATAGCCTTGATTTTATAATACAAATTGACGAATGTTAGATTCAAAGATTTATTTAACGTGTAATTAATATCAATGAATGACCAGTACACTCGACTAAATGCTCTTATTTAAAATTTATTGAATAAAGTAAAGCTAATTTCGGAAAGATCACGTTTTTATTCGATAGAAAATTTACAAATCATCGTTAAGAGGTTTAATATAATAAAAGGATACCGAAATGAAGTTCTAAATTGACCCGTATACACATCATACATAGTTAATTAATTAAGATTAGAACTACCGACCACTTTCGGGACATATTTAGAATACCGCATACATCTTCAAAATAAAAAAAAGGGAGAAGGCAAAGGGAAATAGAAATCAATCAAAACAATGATATCCACTGCACGAAATTCATGGAAAATCTCAGAAAATGCATCGTCTTAAAGCGCTATGATTTTTCAAAGAAATTATTGATCAGTCATTTTGACTGGTTCGGTAATTCTAATCTTAAACCGACAGCGAGAAAAAAGGGTTAGGAGTACACATACCTTTACGGTAGTTACATTCATTCTCCTGAAGCAAACGCTTTTCTTCCAGAGACCGTCTTCCACGGAAAGTCGAGCAGCGGCGGTTACGTCGAGGCCGAGAACACGATCGAGACCCACGAGCGGAAGAGTATGAACGACGACGTGAGGCCGCGCAGGATCGACAACACGGCCCAATCGATGTCGTCGAGGGGCGACAGGCCGGACTTCTGCGCCTCCTCCAGGGTGGCGATCTGCATAATCCTGCTGTCCAGCCTCTCGTAGTCGCGCCAGCATCCGTGGCGAGAAGTCGCGCTAGGAAAGGCCCTCGAGGATCGAGACTCGTCCTGCTCATCGTCATTAATCTCGCGCGAAAGGGTGATCGATTGATTCGCGGGCGTCGATGGTGCGAATTTATCGGCGGTCGTCCCGTGGGCTTCGAAGAGGGGGTAGGGGAAGGGCGGGAGAATTCGCTCCCCCTGCCTGACGGGAAAAAGCCAAGCAGAGAAATTCCACAGGCTTATCGCGAATTTTGCGTGCAGGCCAATTTACTTTTTGGCCGTCCGTCGAGGAATGATCGACGGCTTAATCCCGCATTGCATCGTTTTATCTTGCCCGGCCCGGGAGTTTTTCAAGCTATTTTTTCTCTTTGTTCTCGTTCCTTCTTCTTTTTTCCTTTTTGGAGCGACGGACACCGGGGGATCGCTTTTCGCCCGACAAATTTCGCTGATTTGAGGGCTGGGGCGTGCGAGGGATACCTCGCGGGGAACGAGAGGTTGTTTATAGACTCGATTACTTTCCATGGAAATTCTCGTTGGATTCTCGGGCAACGTAAATCTACGTTTGGTCTTATTTTCATTTTTTTTTTTTCCCCGATAAAGATGAAGAAACGTTTGTGAGCTCTGTCTTGCATCGTCCGATGCAGGATACTTAGGTTATATACTTTTATCTTGTTCTATAGTGATTGATATCTTCCTTACGAACTTGTTTATTTCCAAAGCAAACATATCTGAACGGTTTCTTAACAATCTTTTTCCTCTGCTTTTTAAAGATCAGCTTCATTTCAATTCTGCAAGAATTCTACTGTGTTCAACACATGGCAAGTTTATTGATTACGAAATAAGTGAAGCGTCCAAACAATTGATCTGTTCCTCTTCATTAATGAAAGATTTCTCTAGTATAGTCGCGTATCGATTTAGTGAGGTGCAATATTTTTCTATAACCTGCAGTGTCATATTATGTTTATTCACCTCTATTCTATTATTCTATTTCTATTTAATAAGAAATTGATCGTGCTCAACATTTGAGTCGTTTGCCAATGACGAAGTAAAGCTTTCACGCGGTCCGCCCGGTTCCGTCTGCATCTACTGAGAGACCGCTGTAGACGTGATCCTCCCCCTGCTCGTCATTTTCCTCATGGTCAAAAGGGATCAATCAACCGATCGGCGTGAGCGGTACAAACGTGCTAATTAGTCTTCTTGCGGTGAGACGCCAGAAGCACGAGTATCGATCCACGATTGGCAGCGTATCCGATCTTGAAACGGACGTTCGAGGATCGCTCAAACGCCTCGTCGAACACGCGCGATATCCTTTCCCCGGAGCAATATGTCATTCCAGCTTCTCATCGTTACTCGCTGCGTGATTCGAACAGGATTATTTGTTCCTCCTCACCTACTTTCAGGCAATGGATAGTAGAAACCAATGAAAAATGATATTGGGAAATAAGCATTGAGAAAGGAAGCGAGTTTGAAAGGATATTTTCTATTTATTTTATTTTTTAAGCTTTCTTGATATTTGGACCATCGGAAAATTTTTCGTGTCAGGATTTGAAATATGGAAGTACGAGGCCTACTACTTATGGTATTTCTTCTAAAGGCGTTTGTTTCTCGCAAGGTGTTTATAGTTCTTCCAAGCCACTTTCGTCCTCGATTAAAAGAAGCAGATGGAGTTTGAACTTTTTCGGATGCCGGCCGGTAAATGTTATTTACATGTGCACACAGTGACGTCGACACTTGTTGCTTATGAATAATCATCGTGTGATTTCTGCTTTAATTACAATTACAGACTTAAAGCTTTAGCAGTATTTTTGATAGAACTTCGATTACGCCATCAAGTGCGTAAAACGTGTTCCCCTTCGGGACGCTGTAGTTTCACCCATTTCCTCGTTATCAACAGCAACTGTAACTTTCCAATTCAGACGTCGTTATTTCATCGTTAAGCTCGCGCCCTTATCGGTCATTCGTGGAACAAAAGCTGAAAGATAGAGAAAGAGAGTGAGTATGTGTGTGTGAGATAGAGAGGAAGCGAGAGAAGAGAGGAGAGAACGTCCCCCTTCGAAGATAGTGAGAACAAACAAAGCACGGTGATTTGTGACTACGATCCTTCCGCACGTTTCTTCTATCCCCGTTCTCTGAAAGTTAGGATGTGACAGTAATTTCTTCGCTCTCTCTCCGGCTTCGTTTCTCGGCCTCGAAAGGAAAGGCTTTCAAATCACGCACGTCGTTATAGCAAACGAGATTCGATCGGCATCCCCTTCTATACAAGTATTTATCGACCGTTTCTTTCGAGGGGAAAGCCCGATTTTAAGCTGCCACTCGATTTCCCGGATTTCTCTTTGATCTTAGCACCGGCAAAATTAGGTTCGGGTCCTTTGCCTGGCTCTAACCTTTTTCAGGCTGCGAGTTAAGGTATTTGAAGACGCGAGAATCAGGGTGCTCGAAAAGAGATTTAATGGAGATGCCAAGGAGTATGTCGTTTTAAGGGGACTAAAGTAAAGGACAAATATTTTTCACGACTCTTTGGACATTTCGTAAAGTGGAAGTCGAAAAGATGCCTTTTGGCTCGTTGCTAAATTATATTCCGTAATGTTGTTTCGCATATCTGATGATCATTTATATCTTATAAGGTATGTACAAAATATCGTGTGTAGTTGCTTTCATGAAGCGACAAACGATACAGAAAACCTTGGTCTCTCAGAATCTCACGTTTAACGATTACGAAAAAAATATCGTTGAAACATTGTGTTTAACTGATTTTATTTCTAAAAGTTATTTAACAATTTTCAAGCCATGCTTCATACCGTCCGTCTGAGTTTCTTTGCATTATGTCACTTTGGGAATAATTCTTATGCTACAAGCTAAATCTTCAATTAGGACAGAGCACAAAGAACGTGAGGAGGATTTTCACACAAAAGTTTGTTCGAGGAACGCGTGAGCAACGATTCTGCTAGAAACTGTATATTGTGATCATAGTTTACGCGACTCGGCGATAATTCGCAAAGTAGCGAATTCATTTTTCCTTCTTGTACATAACGGATCTCGATTAACAGCCACGTGCTCTAAGCGTACTTATATGATAAAGACATTTAATGATTATTCTAATGAATATGATGGTTTACGTGCGATGTAAGTTTAATCCTCTCGTCTAACGAGACCCGCGTTGGGAAACCAACGCGATGAAAATTATATTGGACCGAAGCAGCGATGGCGATGACTTTTCATCGAAGCGCGTGTACATACTAGTTTTATATTTCTACGAAATACTCGAAGAAACACCTTCTCGAAACCTTTTTCCACCGATTGATAAGCCAACCTTGCTGAGCTTTCGTGGAAATGCGTGGACCTTACCATCGGAGTTATCGAATGTCGGTAAACGAAAGTCGCTTTCGGTAATGCGTAACGAATTTTCAAGAAATTCTTTGTCGTATTGACACTTCCGTTCAACAATTATTTATCATCGTCGTATCGAGGATATCAGTTTCTTCGGGTAAGAATTTTTTATCATAGAATAAAACACGACTTGATTTTTTGCTCAGTTACGTTGCATTCGCTTTGTGTCGTTAGCGATTCAGGAAATAAGGATACATTTGGGAAAGCGAAAATAATGCAGAAAGAAGGAACAATTCACGCATTTGGCGGTTGAAATCTATTCGTAATTGAAATTAAACGTACACACGCGCATGTGTCAGATCCTTGTAGATATTATAATACAATCGGCCTAGTCGATGCTAGAGCAGGATTCCTTTGTAAACCTGTGTCGCATTACACGCAGACGCGAGGAAACACTGAACAATACAAATGCACAACTTTGAACAAACACGAATCGACGCTATAGTTTGAAATTACCTTAGTGATACTTTGCTGCTGGCACAGTTAGGTGTACTTACGATTAGACTGATTTCGCACCTGCTGATTTCGCCACTTCCTCGAGCCGTGTATCATACCTTCGCAAGTAGATCGATCCATCGTTCGATTTCTTTTAAGGATTATCGAAGCTTTGTCACTTGTATCATACCGATCGAAACGGAGACGAGTACCCACCGATCAGAACGATCAGAGGCGATCTGCTCGATGCCGAGGGTAATCGAAATTTGTAAATTTCCCGAAAGTGATCACTTGCATATATATGTAAATAACATTAAGATTATACAAATCGATCGTGTAAGTGTCCCTGTATCGGCGAAAAATCCCTAAGGACGACCTTGTATATAACACTTCGAGCTCGGATTTTTGCCTGGAACCGGCCGATCGAGGCTTTAATCCGCCCCGCTGCGTGGAAATTCAATTGTCACAGAAGGCTGAGATGGGTATGGAGAAATTGTTCGAATATCGGGGACACGGCTTCAGGTGGGAAGTTTCGAAACTCGCGTAGATTAAGCTGTAAATACCGATGGCGGTGAAGAACTGCGCGTCCATTGCGCGTTGTTAACCGCGTTGAGGCCTGTACATATGGACGTTAGGGTAGCCAGGTTTGTAAGGGGTTCAATTTACGTTAGCCGTAACCGTCGTAGCGAACAAAAGTTATCGCGATGAGCTTACTATCGCTTCCTAGATGTACCGACGAGACGTGTGTCGATTTTTGGGAATTGAGCGACGACAGAGAGACAGAGAGCTTTTTTTCTACCCTGAAAATTTTTCACGTTATTGTACACTTTATATATCTTACGTACCCGAGACTTGTCAGTCGTGCGGCCTGAAAGTATCATCTTGCATCATGTCAGATTTTCTTGTAAAAAGAAGCTAAATTATTTTCAGCAACTTTGACGACAGAATTTTGTATGGAAAGCATTGTTGCGTCCTTTTTATATATCGCTTGTGTATTTGTCATTGATGATAGTAGGTTTGTGGAATTTAAAATTGATTTAAGTGCAGAATCGGAGTGAGGAGAATATAGAAGTTTTTTCAAAGCAACATTTGGTTCACTTCTCTTTCACATTTTGTTACGCCAATAAATGTTTATCCGAGAGTCGAAGAACCTTTGACATTACTTTTCTTACCGTGATCTGCATTTGCGTTTACATGCATTTAAGTATACCAGAACATAGTCTTAAAACTCGCCCGACAGTCGTCGAAACGCTCTTGTCTTGTAGCACACTTAACCCATTATATGCCAAAGCTAAATCCAAACCTAAACAATGCACTAATTAATTAATTATCTACAGTAAACTCATTAGAGAACATATTTTTATTGAGTTTGTAACTTTTATAGCAGTCAGTACAATAATTAGGTGCAACGACCAAAATAAAAATTCCACTGCTTAGGTAGAAATAAATAAAAAAATAGGCGTCCCAAAAAAAGGACGATGGTAAATAATGGGTTAAGAACAAAATTGTCAAAAGGATCGTCGATTTTTAAATAGTCAAATATTTTCTCAAAAAATTTTAGAACGGCTTTATACATCACATGACAACTTTTCACGCAAAAGTGAATCGTTTAATCGGCGATATTTTAAACTTGGCCCCTTCGTAAGTGTTAAAAATAATTTTGTTGGCAAAGTGTTGAACACGAGGCTTGGGCGAATTGTGGCTAGTGGCTGAAGAAAGGGTGCATTTAAATCTCTCTGTTCGAACACTGCTCCACCTGTGCGCTCGTACCTTTCACGTAAACTCTACGCATGTTACATGTACGCGACGCGATAGACCAAAAATATCGATGTAAATCTTTGTCGACCTCTGCGGTGTTATGAATGTAACGGCTAAGGGTAGATAAAGTACTGTTAAGCAACTCTTCGTTGATTATCGTTTGACCTAGTTTCGAGCCGATCAGGTCTTCACTCCCTCATTGCTGTTATTGCGGGCGTTGGCCTTCGGCACGCGTTATTAGGTCCACTCCTTGCAACTAGCGAATTGGTATTTGTTCGACTTTGTTTTATATTGAAACTGGCAAATATACGGTATGTCCCGGAAATTATCGCGTTTATCAACCATGCACGATCCTCTTTCACAGCGATATCGATATGTTTCTGTTAGACAAAGCGAATGTTCACCTTGTGGTGACAAAGTCTGGCATAAAAATTAATATAATCCACCGTTTTTCTTCGCACTAATTTTATATAAATATTTGTTATTTATAATTAGGTTTCATTTAGTAAATTCTATCGTAAGATTTTATAATAAACTATGTTTCGCCAGTTTATTTAATGTGATCACCCTTTGAAAATTTTACACTTGCGGCGACTATGGCCACTTACTGATTCGAGTTTTGGCCAGATTATAATATACGCGGGATATTGTACAAATAAAATAGAAAATCCGAGTCTTTTCTTGAAGTTTTATTTTTCATCATTGTGACTCTATGCTCTAACTTCGTTAAGTTTAAAAACGTCTTTTTCTTTTTAAGAATGTAATGTAATGTAATAATTAAATCGATACGAAATTCTACTAGATTCTAAACGTATCAAGAGACGACAGTTAATACTACTTTTACCTAAATTGTTTGTAACTTTAGTTTGCTTCTTATCGAGGTATTATCTTCAGTCAAATTACAATAAGAGAGACTTCTCTGTTTGTTTCTCCGAAGTTCGTAAGCTTACATGCTCGTCTTCTGACATTAGGAAATTACAGGGACTGCCAAACAGAGAAAACGCTTTTGGAAAATTACTTCGGACGAACTTTGGACTACTTAACGTTCCACGCAGCGATGTTTAAACTCCATTCGCGGTTTTCTAATGAGCGTTTAACGCATCCGCGGTCTTCTACTACGGTAGATTAGAACGTTTTACATTGAAATTAGTGGTTGGACGTCCACGGAATTTTACTTTGTCATTGCAGATGGTACCCTGGCACTAAAAACAGACCCTTGGATGCCGTGGCAAATGCAAGAAAGGGGCAAACGAGCTGTTCGCAACTTTAAACTACTGTGGTAGATCGACTCTAAAGATAAACTATACCTTTTTGTATTCCAAAGTTCAAATAGAAAAACTCAATACGAACTTGATTCATTCTACAAAATTAAATTATTCTATTTATACCAATAAAGTCGCGACTTTCAAATTTATACTGTCGATTTCACGACTCCATCAAATTTGTACTAAAATATTTTACATTATTCGTGAAGACGTTCTACCTTCACAAGTCCGTTATATCTGCCTTCTCGTTTAATAGAGAATTTGCAGTTTGAGATTCGCCCGTAATGCCAAGGAAGTATCTCCAAATACGCGAATTAAATACGAAGCACGATGCTGATCCCTGAAATTTGTGGTGATAAGTCTTACTCCAGGCAGAATAAAGGATGGACGATGATAAGTGGTAGATCTGTATTTCACTGTATACACGGATAATCTCCTGATCTCAATAGTGCTTACAGGACTAGATCGCGTGCAAAAAGCACGGGCAGTGGCGTAACCAGGTTAGCTCCTTTACTGGCAGCTTGCTCGCATGAATCGACTCTAACATTAATTTACACTTATTTAAGTACGAAAGCCTCCACCAAGGCCCTCGAGTTCCTTCGGGAACAACTCGAGCGTCGTTTTCTGCGAAGCAAAAGACTTGCTCTGATTCGGAGGCATTTGTAGTTACGCCACCGATTAGCACAGGGAATGCAGTCTATCTGTACACTATTTACTTATGTATTCATATGTATATATGTATACCTTTCGCTTTAACCCTTTGAGTGCGGCGCAGCGCGATGCTGAATCGATCCTCGAAAATTGACAACCATGGTTTTGATAATCGATTCAAATTAATAATATAACACAAATGTACGTTTATTCAAATACTCATTCTTGCTCGTACAATCCGTCTAAGATTTACATTTGTCTATTCTCCTTGGGAACATTTTTAAGACTGTCTGACTCATTTAATTACGTCTATCGTATACTTATTCATATCTACAACTTCTAAAAGATGGAACGCTTCGAGTATTACACCTGGTACTTTACGTACTTGGCTTCCGTCTTGAGTAACCTCGATCAGAGATTGATACGAATAGATAACGAATCCCTTTGAGTCGTAGTTTATTACGTTGTACGTCCAATTTTCTTCGCGAGGCAAGACACTTAAACGATGATTCCAAACGAGACGATGCATCTTCGACGGACGCGCGAGAGGAAGATCCATCGTCTTGTTCGAGAACGAAATTCGTTGTCGGCTTGGCGAGAGCACGAACGTGCAAATGAGAATCGCAGAGCAACGGAGATAAATCGGCCAACATCGATCCTTCGAGGAATCTTACGGTCTGTGCGCGCATATAACACGCTGTCGGCTCATGACTGCACCTTCTTTCGACGGCTCATCAACGGCTGCGGTGCACTCAAAGGGCCAACGTATACCCACGCGCTTAACTCCTCGCACACTCGGCGGCCAACGACAAGCACTCGCTTTATCCACCACCCCTTCGACGCTTTATTACAAACTACACACTCACGCACTTGCCAGTCCTTACGTGGCCTACACGACGATGTCAACGATGTTATCTACAATGCCGATGATACAAAAATTATGTCGTACTCTGGATACAAGGTCGATGTGCATTACTCGATCAACCTTTAGCCTGAGCTAAACCAAAGGGAATCTCCGGCGATTGATCGATTATTTACAAACCGCAGGGGGATCAGCGATGTGGCCATCGCGCCCGCAAGAAAAGGGGAGGGAAACTTCTCTCGTGAGCCTCGTCCCCTTCCGTCTGCTTCGACCCTTTGCGCCTCACGCGCCAACTGAGTTGCCTTTCGAGGATTAATATATTCCACTTGAAGCGCTGATTCAGGTGAATTCGTAAGAGGGAGAGAGAGAGAGAGAGAGAGAAAGGGGTTTTGAACATTCCAGCTTGAGGCCGCAGCTCAGTTGGCGATAGAATCAAGGAAGAAAGGATGATAAAATAAAACCTGTTTGATTTATTATTTTAAATCATTTATGCAGGACGAATATTTATGTAAGTAAACTACACTACTTCTAGCTTATTTATAATAATGAGGTATGTGTGATAATAAGGAAAGAATAAGGAAAAGTACTGACGTTCCACGCATGAAGGTCTGCGATGAAGATCGTGAAGGACGTATTGGATTTAAGGGTACTATGATATTGATTATGAAATATAGTAGGAACTATGGAGGGCAAAGGGTTCATCATTGTCAATTCTCTCTACGTCCATCGATCGTTCACCCTCAAAGCTACACTGGCACAGAATGACATGTTGCTTGTTGCGATGCACGACGAGCGAAAGGCATTCGTGACGATTAAGCTTCGGTTTCTCGTACCTCTAATCGCCGATTCTACAGAATAACTTCTGGCTTTTCTTTATCCTTATGTAAACAGCTTTTCATTCCACTCGTTACGAAAGAACAACGATAATTGATATGCGTAGCCTTGTATGTTCGCAGGTCAAGGTGAGAACGTACTGTTTCGCAGAGCACTCGAAAGTCAGTTGTATAAGGACACTGGCAAAACCGCACTTTGTCATTAGCCTGATGGATGAAAGATAATATCGTAGTTCATGCGTGATTTTTGTTTAAGATATGTATCATTTTTACGCGTGCCGGATCAGTTTGTCAAATGAATCATCATATCGGAATTAATTTCAAACCCCAATTCGATTCGTCAAAGCAGAGAATAGAGTGTCGCTAAACACTTTACACGCATTAACGTTTCGATCCTTTATTATCAAATGAATCCAATAACGCAATAGATTGTACGTCTTTGCTCTATAGATGGTGTGTAGAATAAGCGAATGATTTGAACATCACATGTAACTATGATACGTCAGCGTCTATTTTACGAAGTTCGGGTTGAACTCGAATTAACGGACCACGCACTTTCAACATTCGCATACAGACCCTCGCAATGGTTTCATTCTCTCGATATACAATCCTTTACATCGCGGTCGGCCTCTTACGTCGCTTCCAGGTAATCTTTGTTCATGAAAGCTTACTCAACGACCAATAAGCAGCAGACATATTCATACGCTCTTCGCGGATACTTAATTCTACGGATGTACAACCTTTGAATGGGGCAACATTCTGAAGAATTTTTCCTTCATATCCCGCGAGCGCGGCAGGTATTTCCAGACGTAATTCGCCGTCGCCTGCGTTTGCAAATCCACCCAGACGCAATCCTTCACGAAGGGACTTTGCTTCGAGGGTCTTCCCGTGAGATACTTAAGCGACGCACACGTTGCGCAACATTTACGTGGGAATACTCGATTCTGTAGAGAAGATTCTTACGACAAAGCGCACAACGCGTCATTGTCAACAGAAAAGAAAAAGCGCAGGGGGGCATGAGGATCTTTTGCTTGCCACGCTTTTTCTTACTTTTGTTTTTATTTAAAATAGGAATCGGGCTCTTAATCCAGGGACGAGGAACCTATGCCGTGTACAAAAATTTTGTCGGCACGCAAACAATGTTGAAGTGAAATCTAGCTAGCTTCTTTTTCTTCCTTTTAACTTTATTTGCGTGCAACTCCATATTCATTTTTATGACTTCCGTGACGTTCGAAAACACTTTTTTATCAACTTCATTTTGCTTCTGAAGAACTATTAAGTGCCTTCAGCAGGTCGACAAATTTGAATTTATGATCTTTCGACACACGCACATACTGAAGGACAAGCAACGGATTATACGTATTGGAATAATTATATAAGATATACACCTATCAGGTCGAGCAATTGAACCAATTTCTCTGGAAACAGATTTTCTTCTCAGCTGCTATTAGTAGGCGTTTGCTGTTATTTTTAAGCCGGGCGACGATGAGCGAAAGAGCCTCGAGAGCACCTCTACGCAAAGGTTGCACGCCGTTTGACGTTTCTCACTAAAACGATCCTCACCGCGCCTTTTCTTATCCGCTGCAACATCCGCTTTGTATTCGGGTCTTCTCGCAATAATAACCATCCCGTATTCGCGCATGCATACCGGAGATTTGCGGACGAGAGTACAAAGCGGACCGTATTTCCAGTTGCGAGCACGAAAAGGGGTGATTGGGGGGGGAAGGAGAGGTGGCGTTTCAAAATATTCTAAGCTCGATATAACGTAAAGCGCACGATTTTATATTCCTTTGTTCCTATCGGCTCATACCCGCGGGATAATTTCGCGTATCCCGCGCGCTGCTTCGTTTGCTTTCGCGAGAGTTTCGTCCGCTCCATTGCGGTATTTCGCCCTTCCATCGAGACTATCGCGAAATTGATCATCCATAGCTTCAAAATGAAAGTTCTTGAGCGGTGAGAGAAAAGCTTGCGGCCATTGAAACAGTGGGGATTTATTATTCGACGCGTTACACTTAGTTTTCTTTCTTGCACTTGCGGGACTTGTGATAGTTTTCTGCTTTCAGACTGAAGAAATGCTTTTCTCCTCTCACTAACTCGTTTGATGTATTGTCAAGACTACATCATCGTTATTCTGACAGTTATAGATAATATCCTTTTTTTTTTTTACAATAGTAGCAGAACTTTCTACAGTTTACAATCCCCTTTCCTCACTCGCCTTTGAATAAGTAAAACTTTTCAGAAAGTTATATTTCGAACTCAAATAAAGTACTATAATCAAGTACTATAAGTATTATAATAGACACAGGATAAACCAAATAATAAAGTAAATAAAGTAATAAGTAAAACGTAAAGTATTACATAAAATAAGAGGACTATAATAGTATTATAATAAACTATAATAGTACTATAATCGAGCCTTTTTGGAGGAAAAACAAGCGGTTCAGCTTGCGATCGCAATTCCTTCCAGACCTTCCAGAGTCCAGAGCGCCAAAATTCGTATTTTCCCAACGCACGAAAACGCGCGAGAAGGCGCCATGTCTTCGAGCGCAAACTGAGTCTCTTCCGTTCGGCGGCAATAAATTCGCGCTTAATGGAAAATGACGCAAATTTCCTTTCACCCCGATCGTACCTCCATCCTCTTGCCGCGTCTCGCAAGGTATACTATTCTAATATGTACAGCAAGTGTGTGAGAGCATGACGAAGCAAGAGCTAACCGCGACGCGCCACGCCCTCCGCAAAGCAGAACCATACCACGGAATAATTTAAGGGCCCCGCAGTTGCGCGCCCTCAGTCTTTAAATGATACTATTATAGCATACTGCTCACACTATACACAGTGGATCGTATGTACAGACGTGCACTATTCGTGCAGGCTGCTTTGATAAGACACTCCCTATTTTCAGAGGATCCTGGCTTTTTTATTTGCAAGTCAATTCCGTTTAAACTCCTAGCATCGTGCACTCCTTTTCTTGAATTTCTGTCTGCTCGTGACTCGACGCTAGAATTATTCTGCCACGTTGCAGGTACATTTGGGTATATTGTGATAGATCTCCGCAGACAACGAAGGAGAATGAAGAAGTAGATCGAGACGGTTATCTACGTGTTGCAATAAAATCAACTAAAAATCTGACATAATGTATCTTTATGACTTGTGCATTTTTTTTTCAGACGTGAATTATCAAAGTGTTTGACTAGTTTGGGAGTTACTATTGACTGTAATACAATGTATGAAAGATTAATAAGCAGGTTGAAAATTATTTCTCGCGATCCATTCAAGTTTTGTGCTTTCTTTTCCGCATGCAGAGGAGAATATACGAGTTCGTGATATTTGGATGCGACTGTACAAAGGATCAGGAAATGAAGCGTCGTACTATGTTGCAGGAACTAAAACCAGGATTATTTAAAAATATGGACTGACTTATCAGGCATCCTGTAGATACTTACACGAGCGAGACGCAGCGTTTCACGTTATGTCGTCGGACAAACCCTCAGTGTCTATGCTTTGCGACGAAAAACCAAAGGTGAAATTCTCCGAAATCGAATATTTAACAAGGAATTTCGTATTTTCTGGCTGCAATTTATACACGGATTCACGTTTCATTTTTACGCGAATGCAAGATCTTGGGTAAGATTGTGGAAAGAAAGAATCAATGCTCTTCAACGCGGTGTAATCCCAAAAGTTTGTAGCAGCGAGCTACTTGAATATTTAAAATACGATGGTACTCCTTCGAGTGGAGAAAGTGACTAAAAGTTGAACGGAGATCTGTGAAGCAAAATAAGCAGAGGCCAAGGAAGAGAAAGTAAAAAACATAGTTAACAGAAGTGGATGAACACGCTTTCGTAAGCCTGTTTGAAAATTTCTATGCAGCAAGAAGAACGACATGTTGGTCAATTTATTTCCAATTCCGAGCTAATTTTATTCCCAATTGTAGAATATGTGGATTATCATCAGTTTAGAAACCTGTCGGGTTCAGTTTGAAATTTGGACTGTTTTCGCGATGTGTAAATAGAACAGGACCCATTCACGGATATCGAAATCCGTAAACGAGATAGTACCTGTTGAGGAGATCTTCGTGCGTCGAATTAATCCTTATGATGAGGAGGCATCAGTTCGTAGTCGAGAAGTGCAAGATTATCTCCAAATCTCCAAGGAGTTCGCGTCGCAAAGGAATCTCATCTCGTGTCAAAGTCATGAAATTCAAAAGATCAGCTGACGGCGTGCGCAATATGATATATATGTACATGTGTATGTATGCGCACACGCGTGTGTCAATTCTCTAGATATACATATAGATATACATATAGATATACATATACATATACATATATATACATATACATATACGCGTGGTTTTGTGCAATTTAACCCTAAATTACGATTCTTCGCTGCGAAGCACATTATTACGACACTTTTGTAAAATTCACTACCTTAAGAAAATCTGGTGTAACTTGGAGAAATATTTTGACTGATTCTTTAAAACAGATCTTTGAAAAAACTGCAGTTTAAGGAATGATTAATACGAATAAGGTGCAAGACAGACGTTAGTACTTCAAATAAATTTGAAGTATGAGATTTTATGAGATTATCGTAATTTAGGGTTGCTGGATAAAAATAAACTTTATGCTCTTCGCGTACCAAATATGACATTTAAAGCGACAGAAAACAGTTTTGGGAAAAAAAAATTAGTTTCTCTTTTGACATACAAAATCAAATTATTTCGTACTCCCTCAACTCGTTTATGAGTCTTCTAAAAATCGACATATCAGCCCGATGTGAGAACGTCAGAACATGTTTGCAAAACTAAAATATTGGCTCCCAAATAACCATTTTGCTAAGAAAAGCGATTTATCTTGTCCGTTGCGAAAAAATCGCGCTGCACGAAATAATTCAGTAGATAATCACATCATCCCCCTGAAACGATCTCACCCTTCTATTTACACTGAAAAGCCAGAATATTTCCAAATTTTCGTTTGTCTATTAACGAATTTGTGTACCTAATATCTGTCGATTTCTCGATCCAAAAATTGCACGATCAACGAAACAAAAGGGGGGAAAAGCTTCGTCCGAGGCGAATTCTTTTCTCAACGCGGAAATAATAAAACTGTGATTATCGTCAAATCATTTTCGATCTCCAGGAAATGGTCGCCGCTCTAAATTTAACGATGGAAACGCTATAGGCATCGCGTCCCTCGAATCGCGTGCACCGAAATTCACGAACATATTACCTACTCGACTTTTCCTCGAGGCCTCGAAACCCCCTTTTTACGCGCTTTCGCGCTCTTTGCTTCACGCCCTGACCTCGTTTCATGGCGCAGCGTGTGTTTTCCTCGCGTACAGGGGATCTCGATAGTTCATTCGAAGCGACAAAGACGTCTGGAACTTGGTCGAATTTCCAGGCCTTCATCGACTCATCTCATAAGGAGGAAGGGAGGGGGGGGCTAAATGCTTTTGCCTTCCTCGTGAGATGTCCACCTTTCGAGCGATGATCGAAACTGAATCTATCATCGCGACATCACGATGATCATGAAAAAGAATATTCTGAGCAACGAAACTTCAATTAGGCGGGCATCGAAGGGGTATTATATCGATGAGTGTGTTGCTCAATACCTGGTTTTTAAATGTACATCATGACCTAGAGCAACTAACGTACAAAATATTTCTACAGATCGGAGAGCAAAGGATATATCAGCGATAAATGTATTGTCTGTAATATAGCATAACGGAAAATCTTCTACGTGGTAGCGAAAGGAAGAGAACTAAATATAGCCGCTTACATATTTGCCTCGCTGATTTTGGATAATATTTTAGCCCCGTGGAACTTAAAACTCTGCTTGCGATTAACATCCAACGGAACATCTTGATAGTATAGAGTGTTTTCTTGGGGAACGACGCGTGAAATTCAGTATCCAATCCCGGCTCTCGAGGCGCTCCACGTTAATCCCAATTTTGTACTTCTTTCGGTTACCCCTTGAAGTACTCGTTATCACTATTACGGCAATATATTATAACGTCGTTTATCCTATCGTACAGTGTAAGTGGTCAGCGCAATTCTCGACGATGATCCTCGACCTGAGTCCCTGAGCGATGGATTTACATGTGGATTTATAAACTCCCGATGAATCTTGATCGAAATAAGGATTTGATGACGTGTTGGGGATGAGTGCCGCCACTTTCAGGCGGGGTGGAGCGTCCGTAGCTGAGGACGATGGTGGAGGTAGATAGTTATCGCTGCCAGGGCGAAGACCAGCAAAGGCGCGTCCATGCTCGGGGCGCCAGAGTCCTCGTAATCGTCCCCCTCGTTTCCACCGTGCTCCTTTCGGCCGCGCAACTTTAAATCTGACAGGAAGAAAGAAATACAATCTCGAGGGTCGTCGCCTTGGACAAATCGCGAGCGAGGTCTGCTCGATTGCCTTCCAATCGAACTTCTCTTTCTTATACATTTATAGCGCGATAATATTTCTGTACGATTTACCTTTTGCCCTGAACTTTTTTCGCGAGTTTATGGTACATATATTTACCCTGGGTTTCATTATTTATTATGGAACCATTGTGGAAGAATTTGGATGGTACATTATTTCGTGGTAGTTTGTAAAAATCAATTCTGCATGATAAATCGTGTAATGCTATTGGGACCAACGTGTGGTACGTGAAAATTAATCATTAGAGCGTAAGATCGGGCCATTTTTCACTAAGCGATGACCAGAAAGATTGAAACCTTATGCGATGAATCTTTAATATAAAATTAAGCTAAGCATCTCTCAGTCCCTTTTTCTAAATACTGGCTGCAAAACGTTCGCGCATAATCCTTTCTATCTCGCGAGCGTAAAAGCGATGAAAAATTGTCGTCGAGGGCTGGATAATTTAAGTTAAGAGTTTTTAATGTCGCACTCACCCCGTTCTTTTAACATGTCCTGATTTCCCTCAAGGATATTGTTCCCGGAGTTATGCCTCAGTTTTCCTGCAACAAGAACGACATTAAAAATTTCGATGAGGCTCCCACTCACGTGACGAGATATACACTCGTGTGAGGATTTATTGAATGTCACGCGAATATTGCGGTAATTACATCGGGGCTCCAACGTTGTGCGTTATCCGCACCAAAATGATTTGGAACTCGTGACGTTTCTACGTTTCACGTTCCTTTCACGCTTTTATATCACCATCGCGACTTTTAATATGCGCCTGTTCTTCGTTCCCTAAGCTTGATATCAGTTGAACTCGGTCTACGGCTTATTAAATCCCTTTTAACCCAGAGATGAATATGCTGAATACTCAGATGTAAGTAGACGTAGCAGATCCGACAGATCCATATATTATGTTCAACCTAGGTGAACCTAATGAAATCTTTTTTCTATCGAGTACAGCGTATGCTCGTTAGAAAAGAAATGTCTAATTAATAAACGCAATATGAATCCTCACATCGAGCCTTATACAAAGACAATAATTTTACTAAACACATTAATCGATACGTGTAGTCGTACAATATATAACTGAATACAGAACATTGTACTCAAAATAACATTTTCACGCTGCCAGACATAGCGCAATTTTTAGAATCGATGTAAATTATTTCCAGTTATCAATGGCATTGGCAGGTGTGTGTAAAAGATAAAAAGCTACAAATAATCGTTAAACGACGTTAAACGTGGCGTTAAATCGTATTCTAACAGATCGAATCAATCGACTTTCCAATCACTCGTCTTGCAAATTAATGAGTTTATTACCTATTCGAGCTATCGATAAAACCCACCAATTTGATCAACGATGTCAATCTTCCTTGCTTACCAATATCGACTTTTAAAACTCCCTTTTAAAAATAATATATAAAATGTTTCAACTACATGTATTATAACATGTAATAAAATATATAATAAATATAAAAATAAAAAATAATAGAAAATTCCCAATTCCATTGTAATGTGCACAAAATCTTGTATGTACCAAAGAGTAATGGTCTAACAATAAATCCAGCAGAAAATCGTCCATGAAACACAAAGAAAAAAATATCCTTTATTTACGTATCGTCCTTGGATGTAGAACCTTATCAAACTACAAGTCCAGAAAAAACAAAATATGGAAAGTTCTATCTTAAATGTAAAGTTATCCAATAAAAAAAAAACAGCAATAACAAACAAAAATTATGAATAAAAAATTTACTTTTAAAACACAAAAAGTCTAACGTCCAAAGAGGAAAATCATCGTTCCCAACATGAGCGCGAAAATCGAGCCAAGCGCGACGATTTTCCATGGCGGATGTGTGAATTTTCCAGGCAAGCCTAAATAAAAGGAAACGGAAAAATGCGCCCGGTTTTTCGCCGTCGGCGGAAAAGCGATCGAGCCGTTGATGGGGAGGAGGCGGGGGTGGGGACACAAGTCCGTTTGTCTCCGTGAAAAATGCATCTTGGACTGCGTGTTTTCTCAAGTAATGAGGAGAACGAACGAGAACGTGTTCGTTGGTGCTCGATAGAAGGCCGAGTGGAGGCGGCGAAGATTGTCGAGGGGCTTAAAGTACGACCGACATGTTTGTTCGGACGTTGTTACGGACCCACCCAGGGTTTTAGTTTGGCCACCACATTCGTTCTGGACATCGCACACCTCACGCCCTGATTAATTACGCCGCTCGAGTGCCTCTGTGTCTTTACAGTGCATCCTTGTCGATCACGATGATCTTCGACGAAGCTGCGTCTGTGCTGGTCAGGACATCCCTTCGATGATCGTCTTAATATTAACCAGTCAAGTGATCATGACACGTGAACACGCCATAGGGTAGCCGTTGCACAGTGGTGTGACGTGTTGACATGTCACGCTACAGTTCAATCGTTCTGGCGCGATTATGATTATTTCTGAGTTAGTTAGTTGTTATTCAAGTTAAGTTAGTTCTTGTATTAGTTTTCGAGTGTATTTACATATTTATCTTTATTTACATACGGGAAAATATGTTAAAGGGAGACGAAAGCAAACGCTTGACTGGTTAAAGTTTATATTCTGAAAATGACTCGAAGTGATACTGGCGATTTTGTTCCTCGACTCTCGTTATGTTATAATTATCCTCTATCCTCTCTTTTAATCTTTAGTCTAGAGGAAAGAGAATTGTAATAATTGAATTAGGTTCTCAGGGGACAATAGAACTTTTCACGAGACAAATACATTCTATGATCTAACGATTTGATCGATGTTTTTACAGCTGTTATCCACGGGCAGTAGCGGGAGCACTGGCACAAAAATACCTCGATGCCAGAGCCGAACTCGCTAATAAAAGGCGTTAATACGTTCACGAAATGCCATCAATCTTCGATGTTTTTCAAACGTAACCGATATTTGACAGATACGTCTGCACGCCACTGATTTTTCCATGGATTCTTGTCCAGCTTAAGCAAGTGAAATCCGCGATTGACTCGGCGGACACCGAAATGCTGTCCAGCTTCAACGTTCGTTGGACATTCTTCATTTCCCACGTCGATGTGGAAAGAGTCCGATAAAACTGCCCCACGACGCCAAAACGCCCCTATAAATCTTCCATCTAACGCAACGTCGCCTCCCAATCTGTTGGCATCGAAATATTTTGCATATATCGATTTCCGACCTTTCGAGTGCATGCGAACTTCGGATGGAAGGCGGGCCAATAATAAATCCTGCCTTTTTCATTATGATTGGGAAGAAGATACCGGTGAAATATGACGTTAAACGACATTTACCCGTGGCAACGGCAGAGGTCCTGGATTCCTAAGCGCCATTACGGCAAAATAAATTACCCGTCCTTATTTGCACTTTGTGCATTCTCGAGTATCTTCTTGCCGGATTATGCTCGGAGAGAAAGAAAATAATGGCCGATCTCGAGGGTCTCTTGCTGCGGTGCTTCGCGTTGAACGACTTTCTATGCTCGTTCACCACTTAAACGGCATGTTTCTTGACAACCATTAGGATGATCTCTCGAATAAGCCACGTTTCTTCCTTGAATTTCTTATAAGCTTTTTATTACAGAAATAAAAAATTCAGAATCAAGATTTTTCTTACTAGTTTCCGAGCTGCGCGATTTTCTATGCTAGCAATTTTCAAGCAGTAGTCCATTTTCCCGACGAACTCTTTTTTTTTAACAAAAATATATTATAATTTATTTTGCCAAAGAGAATAGGAGGTGTTACGATGTTTAAGAAAAAAAAATTTGTGATCAATATAAGAATGTGTCGTTAACGCGCTTTATCTCAGGCGTAAAAGTGATAACGACGTGTTGTTAAACGTTTTCAGCGCGCAGGGTAAAAGGACGATCGTAGCTGATGTTAACCAACTCTGCGCATCCATCAAAATAATGCAGCACTTACATGTATTATATCTCCGTCGTTTATCAGACTTCGCGCGGATGGCGCCTTTGTCATTAACCAGAAGCCGCGCTGGCGGTCTGTTTATTGTTTACCAACCCTTACGCGCGCGCCACGTTTATTATATACCATGCCTTATCCGTGTGCGCGTGTATAGTGCATATATAACTCACTTCGCGTGGCTCGCGCGTTTATTGTTTGCCACTTAGTCGAGCTGCGCAGAATACACTTGACGCGGGGTTTGATTTAGCGTGCAAATGATCCACCAGCCGATCTCCGATCAACCATTTCAAAAATGATATACACAATACAAGAAGTGCATTTTATCGGAAAAAAACATTGAAAAAATCGTACCGACTTTCTGACACAATCGATACGGTATACATATATACAACATTATAAATGTGTCGTGTATGAAAAAAGGGAATTGTTGTTAATTTGTGACTATGAAATTGTACTATACGAATAAAGGTAATATGTAAGAAGGATTGATATGATTAATATAAAATAAAAAATTGATTACTTTCAGGAAGATTGTCCGTTATTAATCGTAATCTTAAGCTTGTCTATGAAAGTTGGATATATCATTTTTCTAAATGTAAACTTCTGCGCAAGGAGTTGTGACGCAAGCAATCACACTAGTCTGTCAAAATGTTGCGCGCGATAAGTAAAAATAAAGGAGGGTTACGATACTGCGAGGACTGGAACTTTGACGGACGGATGCCTTGATTATTTCCGGAAATAATAGAAACTTAAACAGGAAGGTATAGCGAAGACTGGGCGTCGAGATCGTAAAAACTTCTGTCGAGGATTTAAGAGATAAGCCAGCGTCAGAAAATTTATTCCAGGCTCGGATTTTGATGGTGGGATACTCTGATGTTAAAAGTCCAGGATTATGTGCCGTTCCAGTTAAGAGAGAAGAGAGGGTCAAAGAGCATTAGCCCTTTACACATCAAACTTTTCTCGCGGAATTAAGGATAATTCACTTTTAAATTTGTACACGATAAAGCTGCGATTCGAACTTTCCATCGACGATAACAAGACGATAAGAATTTTACGCGAAACCGCTTCAAAGTTCCTCCATTACTCGGCGATACGTGTTTTCTTCTTGTATAAAAAAACAAAACAAAAATTCATGGCACGAATATACTTCGAGCAATGGAAATATTCTGAATTGATCGATTGTAAAAGTAAAGCTCGAGCTATATGCCTAACCAAAATATCCTCACGTATTTCCCTTAAACTGAAGCCCACGACGCAATTTCGTTTCCCAAAAAGTATCTGTACCAAGATTTCTATCGTCCTCCTTCGTCAAGGCAAACTCCGTCTGGCTGTAAAAAGATCGATTAGCCATAAAACGGAGAGGAGGCAGATGCTTAAAGTTTCCAGCTGCGAAATGAACCATTAAAGTAGCGGACGGGGACTCAAACGCCTTCGAGGTGCATCGTGGATCTTGGCCGTACCTTAAAGCATGTATCTTAAAGGGGAATACCTAGGTCGGAATGTCGTAAAGCATTTTTCCCATATCAGTCATGGATGTCAACGAGGCATCCACTTGTATCGAGTCGCACTCCAGTCGACGAGTGCTATCGTTATTACGATTCCCGCTGTCGTTATCCTTATCGTGCATTATGTCCTATTACACAATGCAAGAACCCTTACATACTGCACATACCCTATCAACAATACAGAAGACTCTTACCATAGTCCATCGAACTAAACGTTACGACTTATGTCAAGAAAAATCAAATTTCTTAAAAACTTTGTTTAAAAGAAACGGTATTTCGCTCGATTCTGAATATTTTCTCGAATTTATTAACACGTTCCGTGCGGCGTATATGCCCCACGCTGAATATTCCATTTAGGCTATTTAGGATTTTTCTTGCACAACGAAAAGTTAGAAAGTAATTGTTTCTTACCTACTATAAAAGTCATAAGGCAGATTAGAAACAAGTTATAATAGCCTCGCGAGATACACCCCGCATGGCTGAAAATAAAAGGTACGTCCGAAAGTAACGTAAAAACAGTCTGGCACGGAGCTTGTTAACGGTCATTGGATACGTAATGAAATAGCGTACAACTAGAATTAAATGGATAAAGAAATGACGGCGGTAGGATAAAATATGTACAAACATCGTTTAGGAGGGACGGAACGAGGCTGTCGAAGTTTATCATTAAACGAGCGCTCGGCCCTCCTCGACTTTCGGCATTCGGTTAATAAAATAAAGGTGGTGTAATGTAGGCTGGCTCATGCATATGCATATTCAGCATGTAAATGACGGCCGAGTGGGCAGAAGGCGACGTAAAGTAGTGGTCTGGAGAAGAAATTTGTCGGGAGCGAGGATAATCTTGGCCTTTCTGCGGAATTTCGAACGCGCGGATGTATTCAAAGAGATAATAATACGGAAGGGCTTTGTGGAACAATACCAGGGAGCTCAAAGGGGGCTAGTAAATTACATGTCAGCGCACCGTACTGCGTTTCACCCTCGTTACGGTATGCCTCATATGTGTATTGATATATAACGCACACAAGGAGGAAATTTTACGAGGCAAGGCAATTCGTCTTCCGTTTCTCAGCCCGATTGAATGCCTTTCAGCGGTTATTACCAGTGTATTACATTCCTCGAGACTTTGTCGAGCAACATCAATTCCTAGAAAACTGAAATCGACGTGTGTATTATCCTGACCGTGATGCACGTTGTTGCTTCAATTCGCGAATTTGCACCGCTAGTTTATCACGCTTTCCCAGTGAAATTTATTATCCGTACAAATTGAATTACCGTCGATCTGAAGCAGAATGTACTTCGTCGCGTAGAATGTTCCCTCAGGCGGCACTGTATACTAAACATGCGTGTACCGTAATAATTGTAGAATTTATATTAATGCTTATGTTCGATTTATTTATACTAATGAAGAAAATGTTAGCAATCCAGCCAACTGAAAATTTTGAAATTATAAGTGGAAAGATATATAGAATGCTAACTACTTATCAATATCAATCGAAGCAACCGACGTCTCTCGATATTAAGCTAATCACTTCTTCCCAAAACGAATTGTCCCCTTTCTTAGACAATTAGACATTAGATTCTTCGACAACATTTTAAAATTATAAGCAGAAAGATATATACCATGCTAACTACTTATCGATATTAATCGAATAAACGCACATCTCCCGATATTAAGCTAATCACTTCTTCCCAAAACACATTGTCCTCTTTCTAAGATAATGCACCACACGTACAAAGTGAGACTAAGTGCCAACCAGTCGGTTACATACACACTGCCCAATGTTTAATGCAGAGTACGATCGTCGAAAAAAAGCATGAAAGAGGCGCAGGATTTAACTCAGTGCTGCCTCGAGTTTCTTCCAGGGTGAAAAAGAATCGACGTACGAGGCGCAAGTCCGAAATGGTATTCGGTCGTGTCACTTTCCGAGCTCGTTTCTCTAACCGTCTGGCCCCCTATCGTGGCTCGGCCAACTTTTGTGCGTTTCTTTCGGAACAGCCGTCTGCCTCGCAAACGAGATGGTCGGTCCGTGAACTCGACACTGCGGTTTCTATTCATTCGCGATTTCGTACAGAAATAGCACCGTCCAGAAACGAGGCTCGCGCATCCCTGGTTAAAACCTCTCTGTCCTTTGAGATACGCGGTGCATTCCGGTTGCGTAGACGCCGAGAAGCGAAATTTCCTTTCCCCGTTTCACACACGACCACAACTATTCGCGCGGTGCATATGTATATGTATACACGTGCATAGGTAGTGTTGCAATGTAGCCAGACGTGAGGAGGAAGCAATTCTTTACTTCGTTTGCCGAGAAAAATTTCATAAGATTTATCACGCGCATCGAGGATAAGGTAGTGTGTCTTCTTACCACTTCGTTTGCTTAGAGAGGTTTATAACTTAAATAAGGAGTGCGCGAATTCGGGATTGTGATAAAGAATTCTTTGTCAACGTCCTTTGTCTATCATTTTCGAAAGTGAATTATCACGGGTGTCCATGATGAAATAAATAGACCGATACGCAGGTGATTTACATTTGTCGTGTATATACATTTGTCGGGATGTTATATATAGCGCGATAAATTATCGTGAGAATTCTGAGCTTCTTCGACGGCTTTCGTTCGAGACAATCACGATTCTACGCAGCCAAGTTACACGTATATTTACAAGTTATACGCCAAGTTACACATATAAAATTATATACGAACGAAGAACTTTTTTCCTTATACGGTTCTTTTGTATCTTAATTCCATTACTTCCATAATATTAATTCAATTTATTTATTATCCCTTTTCATTATTTGGAACACACAACCTCGGACAAAATTATTTTCCGCGTGTGAATGTTGATTTGGTCGACCGAACCTTAACTCCAGGAGATCCGATGGAGAATTACTATAAAGAAAGCATTTGGATAAGCTTGGATTTTCCATGATTCTACCACAAAGTGTAAATCATCCTATCGATCTATTAACACATTCGCAGACAGTACATATTCGATGAAAGATAATATAAAAATACCCGATAAACCTATTGGCGATTACATTAAAGCACATAATAGTTTCAACAAATTAACGCTATATAGAATCGAATGCCGATAATGTGGTTTATAGATTTCGTCGTACCTTATATTGCGTCACTATGAAAACTAATGCTACAGCATGCACGTCCGCGAACATGTTAATATCTCTTCTGAATACCTTTTTCCTTTAAAGATGCACGTGGTGTATATAAGAAACGTCCAGAAAGTAGCTGGTAGATTTAGCCTTAAAGAGATCGATAGGTACTAACGTCTTCCTACCTGCGAGTACCAACGAGGAGTCAATTTTCTCCAGTCCTCTATTATCGTTGATAAATCGCGAGTGGAGGAGCACGAAAGATTACGCACATTCTGCACAGCGTACTACATCCGTTATTTCACTTATTTACACGCCGCCAAGTGAAGGATTTCGCGGACGCTGGCGCCACCTGAGACCGCAAAATCCAGCAACATGATTTTAAGCGTCAAATTATTAACAACCTGGGTCAACGATGGATGGTCATCGATAGCGGGGTCCATTTCCCTTCTCGAAGCACAATGTATCATTACGTTTCGCCGGGGCAAAGGGGGAAGGAAGTTTTTAACAACCCCCAGCCGCGAGTCGGCTCGCTCGATGGCACGGGCTCCAACTAACGAAGTGCGTTACCGAAAACCAGCCTCGTTCCTTTTGTGGCGCACGGATGTTGAATGTGCGGCAAGTGGATCGGCATACGCAAACTGGCCACTCGATCTAATTAATCAGCGACCCGCTAACTCATCGCGGCCAGGTTACCGCGCGCATCGTTCCAAAAAGTGGCTCTTGGCGCAAAGCGAGCAATAACCGACGATGATTGTGCGCCGGCTTCCCCATTAAAGAATAAAGTGCCGAATGCTGCCGCTATGCATGGCGGCTCGGGATTTATTTAACTCTGCAGCTTTGACGGTTGTCCACGTGTTTGTGATATCGAGACAAAACGGCACTTCCCGAGTGTTGATCATTTTTTATTTTTGATTCTGCGCGAATTGCGCTGTCATGTGTGCAAATGTGAATGATAAATGAAGTGGAAATTTCTTACCTTTGTATTTCGTGGCGTTCCCACTGCTGGCTGTCGAGCTTGAGGTAATTGCTGAAACGTAAAAATGGCGGGATTTAATGATTTTTTAATTATTGGGTGAAATTTATGTTTATGAGCCGCGCGTTAAATGCGGTTTGAGAGACGAAATTTGGAAATTTTGTGGGGTGGGGGGAATGTCGTTTTGCTATTTTCGTCTTTGGGGCGCTAAAGTGTGATCAAAATCATGCCTGTTGAAGAAAGTGTTGAAAATTTCTTTCCAGGAATTGACGCGTCGTTTTGTATTGTAAGGGTATTATACAATCAACGTGGACGTTGAATGATTTGACCCGTTTATTTTGAAAAGGACCTAAGTCTATTTATATTCAAAACGAGATATTTAAAAGTTTGTGTTTCAATAAAATTAAAAAGAAAGGTATGGGATATCGATGTGTTACACTGCTTAAGTGTATCTAAGAGAATTCAATTTACAATTCCTATTAAAATATTTATTAAACGGATAATATGTGTTTTCTTGCCGGAAATGAAGTTAAGCCACTTTCAAAATTAACATCTAGTTGTATTATACAATTTGGAAGGGCTAAAGAACTTTCGACATAATTTAAAATACTTAAAATTGAAAGCCATACTGTATCTCTTTTATATTTTTTTACTTCACTTGAAAAACACAATTTATGCAATATAAAAAATCTAACTATATAAATTACATAGTGCCCATCTACAATTTATGTATGTAGGAGAAATTTGAAGAAGTCCTAATACTTCGGGACTATATATCGTAATAAGTCCATCATGTCCTTGCATTTTGCTGCTCTAATTCGACTTAGGCCACTATTAAAGAAATGTTTTTAATTATTGTAGCAACTGCAAAAATTTATGTATCGTTTGAATATACTTAATTGCAAAATGTTGTTTACGACAACTAACTTAATGTTTTAGGCCTCTTTCAAACTAAACGGCTTACTTATAAAAGAAGTGATCTGTACACTCTTTGAAAGGCCAATGCACCCTTTTGCATCGTACGTATTATGCAGTTAGGCCAATGCGAATCTTGTAAAATTTTGAGTCTCAATGCTGTGTTTCGTCGGGGTTAACTGAGGCAAGGAAAATCCGAGTCGTCGGATAATATTTTTAAAGCCACGTCCCGGCTCTTCTTCCTGTTTATGTACGTTCTATCTCCTAAGGATTCTAACTCCTTGTTATCTTTCACTTTACGAGGGCAAACATTTTCAGTAAGCATACACTTTGAGCTCCGCAGTTTTCAGGACGGCGATTCACAGTGGTAGGAACCGCTGCCCCTTCGTCGGGACAGTTAAGTATACAAGAACTTCTTAGTGTCGAGATTCCGTATCAAGTATTCTCTAGCATCCCCAAGAATAGTTTCATAACGCTGTGCTTTATTTCTGATAATGAATACGCCGCGTCTTGGTTGATTTCTGAGCGATTATCCCTATCAAACAAGTTAACACCGACTTCTATAAAATAGCAGGAAAATGGCCATTTGTTTTCTACGCAAAAAAAAGTTGAGAAAAAGCAGCGGCAAGAAAGATATTAGAACAATCCAAAATTTCAAACTTTTGCTTATTGTGGGAATGTGAAAATAGTCCTGAGTAAGAATGAATAAGTATTTTAAAGAGTATAAGTGGGTGCGACCGAAGGAAGAGTATAAGGCGGTGATAGAAGATCGATTGGGACACGGTGCGTGATTTAGTTTTAGGTGACGCATTGTTTTGAGGAATGCACGTGGCTGATGGTTATGTGAAAGTGTACAAATAAGAAAGGGTGCATGCAGGAGTATTAGGGAAGAAGTGCGTAGCCCAGAAGAGAGTCACAGAGTGCAGGGGAGTTAGTTACAGAAAGTCGCAGAAAACGGAGAGTTAGAGAGCAGAGTAAAGAGTCAGAGTCAAAAACAGAGTAAAGGGCTAGAGTGTAAAATAAGACGGAATTATCTATGTCGTAGCAATATCAATAAAGTATCTTCATTTCTCAACACAAGTCGCAGGCGAAAAAATATCTAAATCCAACGACCACATCAATCCCCACATTATTTTAAATCGATTTATACACTATCTGTATTATTCTAATGTTATAAAAACGTCTAGAAAAGGATAAACAAGAGAATATCGTTCTCCTTAAAATCTCGTATGATTTTATGGACTAATTGATCATTCTTTTTAATTGAGTCATAAGAAATTATCGATACGTTCATCACTATACGATAAAATGTACTGGCGGAAAAATGGCCTATTGTGTAATAAAATAGATTTATTGCGTCCTTTTTTCCGTACGTAACCAGTATTTACTGTACGAAAATATATTAAAGAGGTGATGAATAGATTGATCGCAGTTTTACTTACGGTCAACTTTGATGCTACCATCCGTATCTCCCAACGAGTTTCTGGAAACACATTTGTACGAGCCGTAATCTGATGGGCTGACGGAGTTTATCGTCAGCTTCATATGAACTCTGTATGCATTGTCCAGCAGGACCGGTTCGTATTTCCCTCCTGCAATAAATCAGAGTTCTCTCAGCCTTTGTTACGATAGGATATCTACTCCTCCATCGCGATAGAGTATCCAAGGACTATCACATTCTTATGCTTAAAGCAACTCTTGCCATACTTCCTTCCACGGATCGAACCTTAAATTTTTCTCCAAAGTTCAGCACGCGACAAGTTTCGAGGCTCAACCATGGAATATTCTTAGCTGTCTCTTTACATGGACATTGGTATTCACGTGAGTGGTGCGATACTCTATATGCGAAGAAATAAGATTATCTATACTTTAGAAAATAGTTGTCTATCTTGTTTTCTGCGTGTATTTTTGTCGTAAACACTGGTGGACAACCTTTGGTCTTCCTCTCACGAAATTCTGTCTTAATTTTCTTATAAGTGTTTTGAAACCTTTGGGTTCAGCTTTGATAAAGCTCTTAAGCAGGCGGCTTTAACAAATTTACGAGTTATGGCGATCGCTAAATTTTTCTTATCCGTGATCATCGTCTCACGCATACGCGGTTGGGCTATTAAAAATAATACGGATTCGCGTCCGGTCAAACGAAAAAATCGAACCGGATCGCGCATTTTTGTCGCGGCCAGTAAAGTATTAGCGAACGATCGAGTTTCTGCCAACGGAAATTGGATTTGAAACCTAAGCTAATTGAAATCTGGGCTATCCACCCCGCACTTTGACACTGTACAATTCCAAATTGCCAATTCCGCGAAAAACCGTGTCGTTTGCCTCTTTATTGTAGTCTTTTCGTAAACTCTTAGGATGTGTTCAGCCCGGCAAGATCTGTAGAAATTTGTAATTATGTACCAAGCACGTACAAAAGTTCAACAGGACACAGCAAAATTAATTTGAGGGGTGAACGAAATTTCTAACGTAAAAATCTGCTGTGTTAAAAAAAGTGCTCGGAGTTTTGTGTTTTACTTAAAAAAGCGTGTTACTTAACAGTTCGCGAGTATAATCAATTGAAAAGAGATATAAGTTATTTGATACATCATTTTGATATATAGTTCGTATAATCAGACAATAAATATTAACAAAACGAGTAGTACGGTATTAAAAATCGTTCTGATTATTCCGTGGCTAATAACTCAGCAAAATGGTTCAAAACTGTGAGAAGTATATGCAACTGAAGTATTAAACGAAATGAAAATGTCAGCTGCTTTATAGAGTTTTTTGAGGGATAGGAGAAGTCGGTGGCTCCCGGAAAAGTTTCTCATGAAACTCCGTTACACATTTTACAACAAGGAAACTGGGTAAAGAAACTTGATAACAGATGTCAACAAAAACGACAAATCAGGAGTGGCAAAATTATGTCCTTGCGCATTTATGCGTTATGCCACTGCATCTACAATATTTATACAAATGCCGAGGAGAAATTTATCCTAAATAACTTAGTCCTTATGATAGTTCCAACTGATTCAAGTCCCTCTTCCTTAAGTATATAAAAGAACGGAAAAATATTTAATCATAAAAACAAGAATAGCAATAGACGCTGTTTATAATCAGACATTTATCTTAGAAACAAGGCCCAAATCTACTTCACACAAAAAAAAGCTTTACATAAAAAAAGATATCACTTTACAGAAACCATAAGAAAACAGTAACAATCTTACATACATAATACTGGAATAAACCCAATGATTCGTATCTGATAAAACCATTTTCAAATTAACGAGCATAAACACTCATTCCTTTAATAACCCTATCCACTAAGTTGACCTCAACCAATCTTCAATAAAAAAAAAAAAAAAAAATAACAAAACAATCTAAATATTCAGAACATCACATACATCTTTAAAAAGAAAAGAAAAAGCGAAAGGAAATTTGAATAAACCAATAAAAGTTCTAAATACCGCATGAAAATCATGGAAAATCTTGGAAAATGCATCGTCAAAACGCGCTACGATTTTGTCAAAGAATCATTGACCAGTCATCTTGACTGGTGTGATAGTTCTAGTGTCAAAGATATTCTCCGTTGTTCGAAATATGCCTGAAAGGTTAGTTCTAGTATTAATAGCAGCGGCGCAAATCAAAATATTAACTGCAGCCAACAGGTGCAACGATTTATGTCTAAATACATTGCTTCCGTTGAAAAGACCCTCAGAACTGAATCACAGTGATGGGAGATCGATCATCAAAATAGAGACTCTCCCGATTCCAAGGGGATTTCAAGTCGGTCACGAGTGTCGCAGAGGGGTGCGAAACGTTCCGATAAGATCGTCGAAAATCTGCCGGAGGTTCCCTCGAAACGAACGGTGAATCGTTCGGATAATAGATGACGTCCCATTCGCCGTTTGGGGCGGAAACGGTGCCGATCTCGGCCGAGGAATTTCGGCGGGCCTCAAAGGAAGGTCACAATGGTTCAATCAGCTCGAGAAGATGGCCCAGCTTGTTCCCATGCCCGACTTGCTTCGGTATTCGAGGCGCGGCAGCTTAAGTTAACGTGATTTCTGTTTAGATCGACACTATTCACCAGCGCTTCCGTTCCTCGGCCCGCGAGATCATCGAATTCCGATCGTCACTGCCTACCCCTCGAGGCTACGTGGACGCGAAGCTAAATTGATTTATTTATTTACGACATATTCCTTGCATCATAAAAAATCCCCCACACTGACATTCTTATGGTACACCACGTATTTTTGCTTTCCAATTTCCCACCCATAATGTACAGCTCAACGACTTTAACGATCTCAGTCGAGAATTCACTGTTGAATTTGGCCCCTATCATTACCCTAACGAAAATCACCAACAATATCTTTGTCGATCGTTAAGTCAGCTAGTTCCGTGCGAGTCGAATTACTTATTTGACGGTGGCTCTAACAGTCATGAATCACAGAAGGGTTTCCAACATCTAAGAACACCCTAAGATCGCAGAGTGTACTGATTTATCACTTTTACACGGTTCAAGGTACGTCTCAACCTCTTCCGGTAGGTTTCACTCCGGTCAAAAGTAACAATCCTTTTGTCTTTCTTCTGCTTGTAGACACGTACTATTACCATTCAGTCCATCCACGTTCAAAAATAAATTTCATCATGATATAAATTCAATTCATTAGCCTCCGGATAGGTTCCGCTGATGTTTTTGATTCCTTCTCACGATACTCGACACACTACGTTTACTCAATTTCTATAAGTGAAGACGTGGTCTTGTACAGCTATTTGATTTACCAGGTGTGCTGCTAATAAAGTAAATCGCGTATATTCAACGTTACGGTTCTCCTGCGAGCCCTCTTCAGAAATATATTATGAACTTGGTGTATGATTCGAAGAGACTTGATTTTGAGATTTGAAGAGATATGAGAGATTTCCTGATTTAATAAATGTTCCGGATAATATTGTGTAATTTATTTAAAAAATGGACAGTAAAAATTTGTAGAAGATCCATTTTTGGTTTTTAGGTGTGACTGTAAAAGTAACCGCCTCGAGTCTCAATGAAAGCTGTTTACACCTGAGGAGCAAGAAGAAGAGGAGTAGTATGTCAAGCTTACTTAATTCCTACCTAAACTAATTACCTAAACAATATCAAATATAGTAACTCGTAAGTTCTTCTACATCTATTCGTGTATGTACATTGTATTTTAGCTTAATATGCTTGAATTCATCTGAGTCGAAACGTCGTACCAACTCGCTAGTTGGTTTTTTATCTCCCATCCAATCACATTTAGGATCAACAATCTTTCGCTAAGACCATTTAATTAATATACTGAATTATTCATTTATTGCAGGGCCCACGAGCTTTAACGGAAACGACAAAAATGCAGAATGCTTCGCAAGTTTGCGTATCGTCTTTGGTTCAGGGATTTTGCTGCACATTGTCATAATATCGTGTATTTAAGAATGCGATTTACAGTTGTAAAAACCACTTTAAACGTTAAAAAGTTCAAACTAAAAAGTTAAACTAACAGTTAAAGACTTTAAACTAGAAAGAATTTGAAAGTTAAAAACCGTTCCAAATGTTGCTGACAGTCTTATTGGAATGTACTTTTATTGCATGCGGCGCCGACTACGCACACAATTTTATGAAACCCACAACTTTATTTAAAATATTGCAAAAAAATATAGAAATTTTGATTGAATTTCTTATGAAATATGAAATATTAAAACGTCGTGAAAGTTTTAGTGCTACTGTTGCCGAATAGACGGCACTCTGCAAAACTTATTGAACAATCTAATAAATATTCTCGTAGATTATTGAAAGCAAATATTGAAAAACACAAACACACAAGAAAAGAAAGGCCTTTTGGTTTTAATGCAAATCTATTTATGAAATGGAAAATGGGGTGGAAGGTGTATTAATATTTCGAATAGGGTGGCCGCCTGTTTCTTCGCATGAATATCATATTGGCGGCCACGCGCCGCGCTTCCGCGTCATATAAAGGGCCGTATGAAATTATGTAGTAACGCGATTGTAGGATCAAAATTCGCATTGTACGAAGTATTATTGCTTTCGATACAGATGCAAATACCGACTATACCGCGGGCGTAATAACGGCAGGAGAAAAGGGCGAGCCTCGCCGTTTCGGTCTTCATATACATACTCGTCGTGTCCTCAGCCTTCCTCATAAATGCCAGATAAAATCATGTTATACCTTTAACGTCCTGCCCGGATTCCCATGCATTATTCAAAAGCTAATTCCGTTCGAATAACCGACCAAAAGAGAACCGACCGAAACATTTGGCCGCGCATGTGACGCGTCACTTAAATAAATGTATTAAGGGCCCCATTTGGCTTTTCCAGTCGACTCGAACGGGACTCCTCGTTGTTTTCGATAACGTTGCATACGATTTGTGTCGAAGCCGCCAGAAGTATCGATTGGGAGAGAAAGACAAAGTGCTACTCGGCGTATCTTAAGTAAGCTGCTGGTAAACTTTTAATGTCACTGTACACTTCTCGAGCATCGACATCCAAGTGAAGCAAATAAAAGTATATGGACTGTTTGTTCGTATATATTTAATCGTCTGAATTCTATTATCCGTAAATCACGTTTGTCGAGAGAAATTGAAAAGCGTGTTGTTTTGCAAGTACGCGGATTAATATGAATACGAAACTCATAGTTTAATGGAATATTTCTCAAAATTCGTTTACGAAAGAAATCATCATATCTTTCTTTTCTAATTAATATATTCGTCCCTTCGAGATATCGGTTTACACGTATAATTATAATACATTACGGAACCGTATTACACGATCAAAAATATTTGAATCAAATTCCTCGTACAGCCCGCTACCAACTTTCAATATGGAATCGAATAAATCCTCCTGCATACAAGAGAAAAAAAATCGATCTTCATTTTTGTACTTATTCGCGCGTCTCCGAATAAACTTTTTACTATGTCCATCGAGTGTTTTCATCCTCCTGCAGATCGCAAGGTTCTGCGCTATTGCCAGACGACGACTCGGTACACAATCGCGAACTTCGACGTGAATTCGGCCCCTGTTAAAACTCGCTTGACGGGCGCCAGGAGGTAGCACATCATGATACGCGGAAAATACACGAATCTGAAAAGGGATGGCGGATCGATGGGAAGTACTAAAGCCGCCTTTTATAGACGGGGGCATAAAGCAGAGCGGTGCGTTTACACTGGCTGCCACGCTGGTGTGCGTGTTTATGCGTTCGGTATGAAGCTTTCATTATTCAGGGGGCTCGTTACAACCGGTTATTCCCCTTCCTCGAAAATGCATACCGCGCGAAAAGAATACAGGATGTAATTATTCCTTGTGAAATTACGGGAATGGGCGAAGGGTACGAAAGTGGTTGGCCCGGTTAAAGCGATGGAGGGCCACCATTGACCATCGCCAACGTGATTTTAGACTTCGGCCCACCGTGGCCATTACCATTATCGCTGACCAAGGCCCATCGATAATATTCGACAGCGCACAAATCGGTGAATAATGAAAAGCAATTACCTCGGCCAATCTATCAATAAAAAGCCTCTACCGGAAACGAAGTTCCGGGGAAACGTGAAAAAAAAATTGCCTCTAATAATAAAGGCCGGTATTTGTTTTGCATAATAATAGCAATTTTGGAGGTAGTAGACGAGTGCGGTTCTGTATACATCACTGCTTTATTCGATCGTCGAGCTTCTGGCGGCGATATTACCGAAGCCGGGGATACTGCATACAATATGTGCAGCGAATCGATAGGGCAAAGTTATTCCATTCGACTAATCGACGTTCTTCCAATTTGTCCGTACGATTCATTCGAGAAATTACGAAATTTGTATTATAGCGTATCGCTCTACGAGCACATCCTGTTGTCATTGCTAAAATTATTTATCGCCGATACTATTGTTAAAGCTTCCATTAACAGATCATAGTACAAGACATTGACGGACCATGTTTCCGGCTGATATTCCTGTTCGTCGAAATGCCTATGGAGATTCACTCTCCTGATATTTCTAATTCCAATTCTATCTTCGTCCATAACTCGGGAACGATAGAAACGATAGCTCGGTATGGACAGATTCGGCGTCCATTCATTTATATCCCAACGAGTGCACATTCGTCCATATCGGATAGCCAGCTTTGTTTGAATTATTCACCGAGCGAAAGGGACGACCGCGACGACGGGACGATTTACGCAAATTAATGTCGATAATGCAAGAGTACGCACCGATCGCTTTGCTCGTCGGCTGGCAATCGAAACCCGCATTTTGGCAAGCCCCGCTCCTGTCATTGTAAATCTCGAACGTAACTGAACGTTAATACACAACAAATCGTACTTCGATATTCACGGGAGATAAGTTTATCTCTTCTCGATTCCGTACTGAAATGACGTTAACGTTGAGAAGCAGGTCGTTCGACTGGTAAAAGTCAAATGTTTCCTGCGATTGAAAACCTAGTTTCGAAAGCTTCGTTCGATATATTTAAAAAATTCTACCCCATTTTCTAATGTATTTTACGTCTTGTCGTTTCAATGCACATTAATATGACGTTGATATAAAGTGTATTTCTTGGATGCATCAGAAAGCTGGCTTTATTGCGTAAACTACTAAAGGAAATGGAGGTCAAATTGCGATGTAAAAAGTGTGTGGAAAAAACTTCTTACGAAACATATTGAATACTCAGATACATGATACATCGATATAGGAGGTTAATTCTGAGAGTTAATTTAAACATGTAATAATAGTTTTAACTTTCTAATTTTTCACAAGACATAGTTAAATATACGATAATAATTCGTTCGACAAATTATTAACTTACCCTGTGGTACGATCTCGTCAGTGTCCCTCGTCCAGTAATTAATGGATTTAGGATATGCTTCCGAGAGGCACTCAAGAGTCAATTGCTGACCTTCTCGCGCGCCCACCAATTGGTTTTGTACCCAGATCATAGGTGGAACTGAAGCACACGAATCGATACATCAACGAGCTATTCCAACAGCCTCTTTAGAATCAATTATATATTATTCAATACAATCCTTGCAGGATTTTAATTATAGATTCATTGCACACATATTAAACATATACAACTAATAAATTCGAGCCAAAACCATCTCTTGCATATTTTCATTTTCATTCTAGTTACTATTATGGTTATTATCAAAATTAATTGGCGCATTAATTAAATTAACTTCGTCGAGTATTAAGTGGAATATCGTAAATTGTGTGTAATCATAGTATAACGGTATACATATATAGATACGGTTTACGCTGCCGTAATAAATTGTTGCGGCTGCTTCGCGCAAGATAAGTAGATTAAAACAGCAAATACGTACAGTGCACGATCAGCGAGATTCTCTTGCTAACCGAGGGTGGCACACCATTAGAAGCGATACACAAGTACGACCCCATGTGTAGGCGATTGACTTTGGTGATGTTGAAATTTGGCCCGTCGATACTGCTGACTGTAAAAGAAAAATTAAGTTCACCACTCACGTTGCCTGTATACACTATAAATATTCATATTATATTATAATATGTGCTAGCAGTATTACAAATGAGTATAAAATTATGCAGCAAAAATGTACCGCACTTGTATAACAAGTGATTAAAAGTAACGTAAATTTCGCTTCGCAGTTTGATAGTAAAACGGATACGTATTGTTAAATAACTAAGAGTGTCTGCACAATTAATTTTTGGAGTGTAGTTGGGCGTGTACTGGGATATTTAAATTTATAGAATAATTTTTCCAAAACCGGGCCTCTGTCGCCGAAGGTAGGAGAAATTTGAACTCTCGCCCAGCCGTTACGCAACGATATTGAATGCAGCCAATGTCAATAGCCTTTGCCTGAGGCTGCAAACGCGCCTGCCTTCCTTCTTGCCAGTTTTTTTTCCTGCCTTTTTTTTCTTTTTTTTCTATTTTATTCTATTAGGAAATTTCAGTGAAGTTGTACTTTCAGACAGTTTGGTATACGAGCGTGAAGTTTCAGAAGCAGGATCGAACAACTTTTTCAGCGGCGGTACACGTGCCGGTAGCTACGATGAATATCCTGCGCCGACGTTTCGCTCGCTTTATTCTCGGAATCAATTAAAAATATTCGCAAACTTGGTAAATAATCGCGGACAAAAGTGAGTAACGGCCCCCCTTAAGTCGAAATGGGCGTGAAAATATGCAGGAATATGGAGGCTCATTTTGAACGTTACGCTTTCAATCAATTGCCCCAGAAGGATCGACGAATAAAGCTGCTTTGACAAGAATTAAGTATACGCCCTTGAATCATCGCTCTTTCAGGATGAAATATCAGATTTCCTCGGCTTATTTTCAACGTCGTTCGCGCACATAGTTACACCGTGGATATATCTCCCGAGAAAAAGGGAGGATAAGGCGAGAAGTAAGATAATCAAGTCGATCATTTGCATACTGTAACAAGATTTACGGAAAACCTCAGAAAATGCGCCAAAGTTTAAGTAACTTTCATAAGGTATTACAGACCGGTTATTTTGCCTATTTTATAAGCCTCTATCGTTAACCGATTTTTTGCTCTGGTCGGTTCACTGCTTTACTTACTTAAGGTAAAGGTGCCAGTAGTTGACACTTTAAGGAATTTCTTAAGTATTCCTTCACATATCTCACTCTAAGTTCGCTTTGTGGAAAATTTATGATTCGTAATCGCGGCTCAAACTCGCTTCTATTATATTACAAGTATTCATTCCTGATGGCGATTGTAAACAACATTTTTTTTTAAATATAATTTGATTCAATTGTTAACACCCATCAAAAACAAAAAAGTTAGTGGTTAACATTCTTTTGTTTCAGTAGTTGACATGGAGATAGAAACCATTTAATGAACTAGACTTGGTTATATAAATGATACAAATTTGCAATACATACATTTTAACCAAATCGTCAGCGATTTATATAAGAAAATACGCAAAAATCGTCAGAGTCGCGCACGGTCGCTGTGACATTTCTCAATGGTGGACTATGCGCAGTATTTCGCAATTAAGCCGCTGAAAAGCGACACTATATAGACTAAGAAAGTTTCATGTATTCCAGCTCGTGGCTCCCTTATTTATTCACTTTTTTTGAAAAAGTGTCAAATAGTCGTACAGTGTCAACTACTGCTACTTTTACCTTATATGTATATATGTATATGTATATATA
>JBCFXI010001393.1:5562-56846 GCA_038496175.1 Ampulex compressa | reverse complement strand
TTTTTTTTTCTTATGCCGCCTTAAGACTGCGTTTTCGTACACGACCCTCGGGTCCTCCCTCCTCGAGACTTGTCCGGACGATGTAAATCTTGCTTACCCGACGTTCTACTGTATTATCGAATGTAAATAAATTAATCTTAAGCATTGTCCATAGCATTGAACCGTCGTTGTCGAGAACGGCAAGGGAAATAAAGGAAAAATCACTCATCGACGTCTATACACGTTCCTCGTATGTGGAACGCGTGGTCGTATGTGATCGCGTGCGTACGCGTGCATGTAAAGAAAAGGAGTACCGGTAATGTTAATTTGTAATAAAACTCGTGCGTATTTGTACTCGATGTATTCGTACACTTGGGTCTAATGACAGCGACCGGGCTCATTTTTCGTTCGGCCAATCCTACCCTTATCGATACTTCTTACGGAGACGTAACACCGAGGCAAGGAAGGGGGTAAGACCTGGACGAGTACGGGCTTGTGTTAAAAATCCATATATTTCAGCCTTAACGCACGCACTGTGCCTTGCTCTAGAGGTTTACAAATACACGTGTGCTCGAGTACGCTACTCTGCATTCATCGAAAAATACACTTTTTGCCAAACCAAGTTACTTGGTTGGCTTTAGATTGATGTTCCGCAACACACACAGATCTCGCGCCGTTGCCTTTCGACCAGCCGCCGTTTGAATATCATAAAACCTTAATAGTATGTCAGTCGTAAATAGTTCGGGTAATGCTTTCAGCAGACAAGGTACCTGAAAGGGACGTTAAAATATTTTACGTAACCGGGGTGTCGGGTCATGGTGCACGGAGCAAAGAGAGCCGATCTGGTTTTATTCGTTCAGTATTCCTCGATAGGAGATAGAGATTCGTCGAGCGTGAAGAGCTAGGTCTAGGAAGTACGTACCAGTGTCTGTGGCATTCCCTGGAGAACTATCCGCGTTCTATCCTTGCCGCACTGTACCGTCAGGCGCAAGAACTGCAGTATAAAGTGGGTCTGCTGAGACACCTCTCCGTCCCGGCCAGCGAGAAAGGTGAATATGGTAAATAGGCCGTTCAAAGCCGATGAGAGAGGGTCCCTCAAAACGACCGATTTCTGACCATTGCTCGTGCCCTGCGCCTGTGGGCTCTGGGAGCCGAAGATCGGATTCGAGTCTCCGGACTCGAGCCTCAAAATTTTGTTCGCCGGAACACCGAGGGCGTCGAGCTCGTCCGTGTCCAAATCTCGCCGTACGCGTTTCCTGCTTTTTCCACGATATGGATTTGAATTGTTGTACTCCAGGGTGGAAAATATACAATAGACGCACAGTTTTGCCAGTATCGAAGACTGTGGTTCTACCAGTTCCTCGCTTCTGAAATCATGTAGGCGTATCTTGAATGCCACGTACGCGATGCTTGCGCCTCGTGAGTTTTGGTGTAATCGATAAACGTACTGTAACGAGTTGTACAGATATTGCGGTATTATGTGATTTATCAGATCCAAAGTGCAGTTCTCGATATCCAGGTGAAAGATCGAGAAAGCAAGGTCCACCGCCTGATCCAATTCCTCTTGATACCGATACTTTAAGACTTCCTTCACGATGTTCGAGACGAACCACAGTGATCCACCGGTATTTAGCAAGCATTCCAAGGACTGCGTCGCTTGAATATTTATCCATCCCCGTTGATTTATACTCTGCCAAACGGACTCCAATTGCTCCAATATCGGTTGTCGGGATATGATACTGAATGCGAATGAAACAAGTTGGACCGGACGTGCAATAAAAAGGGAAGATTTGTGGAAATATTTGGATGGATTCAAGATCGATACCTATGGGACATCGAGAGCACCTTCATCTTGGACTGAATGGGTGGATGCACGTCGTACTGCATTTTGCGTATTATTTGAACCATTAGGTTGGATCTAGATAGGCATCGAGGCATTCCGTTATCTTTTGTCAAAGATCTTGAAAGCGCATACCGCGTAAACTGACCGTTCTTTAAGATTATCCTGCATTTCGTCCCCGGGTAGTGGTGTGAGAAAGTGTTGGACCATATTCATGGGTTTCAAAAGCGCGTCCTGGTGCGTAATGCTCATGTAGGCGCAGAGCCAAGCAGCTGCGCAGACGGGCAAACAGCAGGCGGCCGCGCGGAGTCCGTCCAAGGCACGTTTGACATCTCCGGCACCCAGAACGCCGCTCTCCCAGGCGCAGAGCAATTCCTTTACGGCACCCATCGCGGACTGACACGCTACGTGCCACTTTATATTACTGGACTTAAAGTCAGGATCCTGCGAGTTGATCTGCGCCAGCAAAGTATCCATTCGCGTCGGATCGACGTTTTGCAACATTTTCTGAGGTGATTTTGGTTGGTTCCTCTCCGGCATACATTCCCGTACCCATTGCTCGAAAAAGGAATCGCCTCCCTCCTCTAAAACCACCTGAAAAAGCGTGACATATATGTACGTTCAAGGAAAAATCAAGATGCGCTCTACCAAAAGGTCAACGCCGCGCTCAACTTACGTCCGATCCGTACGTTTGGACTATGGAACACAGCATTAGAAAGGACACGTCGAATAACATTGCCCTTGTCGTCGCCGTTTTTCCAGGCTCGTTTATCTGTTTACTGCATTCGTTAAATTTGATTAGCTTAGTGACAAATGTTTTCAACTTCCCTTCGACGGTAGCTACTGCAAGCATAAGCTCAAAACTCTTTCCGGTTAGAACCTGATACAACATGCTTAACAGAGCTTCTTGGATTTTTGTGTAATCAGCATTCAGAGTCTTCAAAATTCCTGCTAATGTCGGCTCCGCTCTTATAATTACCTTTGGAATGGAAGACGTAGGTGTACTCGATGATTCTAATTTTTGCAATGCCGCAGTCATTCCTTCTCTGTAAATGATACGTCATTGAGCGAGGGAAAATCGATCTTATATAAACCCACTTGACGAGACAAAAGGACGACGGTGGACGTAGTTACCTTCGACTGCTCAATTGTTTAGCTTGCTTCTCCGTAACCAAGTTGACTTTCTGCAATTCGTTTAACAGACATTCCACGGAATTACACGAACACGTAGTGTCCATTACATCGAGAAGCGGTGTAAATTGAAGTAAGAGTTCGAATGCGTCTAAAATATCTTGCGAATACTCCAATTTATCATCTCCTGTTAAAATTATTTATGTTAAAAGTGGAGAATAAGAATGGGCCTCTTTTGCTTGGTAATGGATTCAAATTGGGTTTTCCAACTGACCGATTAAATTGGTGGCGTGTAATTCCTTTAAAATCACAGGTACCTTCAGAAACGTGAATGCACCCCATTGCGATTCTTTGGACGTCCCTGTTACATTGTGCAAGCACATTAAGCAAGCTCGAATAATTTCGCAATAAAGTCTAGGAGTAGTATAGCTCTTAAGTCTTTGGACCATCAAAAGTTGATTTACGAAGACGGCCGTTTCAGTGCAGGGATTCAATAAGACTTGAACGGCAAACAGCGGTTGAAGGCAGTGCGTTATGGATTCCACTTGACGCTTCTCGGGCAATGACATAAGAGTTTCGATCTCTAAATTGCAGAGCTTCTTCAAAGAATCGTCCATTGGTAACGAAGACTTTAAGCTGCTCGTTTTTTGCAATGTTTCAATCTCTTGACACTTTTTGACAACCTCGATGTAAAGGTCTAAAATTGTGTTTGATGAAGAATGGTAAAGCAACATTCCGGTGTTATCCTTTAGTCTAGGCTCACCTTTGTCATCGTACTTAGCTAGGCACATCATCGCGCAGAGAAAATCAGAACTAAGCATTTGTTTTAAAATGCTGGCAGGTTTATCCATAAGTTCAGATGGTTGTGGAGTTAATGGATTATTTTGGGGTAATTTGGATAGTGCATGTAAATAACATTGTAAGAGCCATTGGACAATAGACAACACGGCCGCTGCAAGGAGATCTTCTTCTGGCTTACCACGGCACGTTATCCCAACTTGAATAGTTTCTAGAAACTCTAATAAACTTACAATACAATGAGGCTTATGAAACGCCTCATATTTACTTATCCTCTGTAACACGGCAGCATAAGAAACCAACTGTAACAAAATGTTGTAATTTTATTTTATGTGAACCGTAAATCTCATCATACTTATTCTAACAATGTCAAAGCAAGCAATACCTGAGAGCTTAACGAATGTTTCAAGTAGGACAAAACTAATTGATTTGGTCCAGGTCCCACTAATGCTTGCTGCAATATACAATCTGCCAAGTTATATACATCTCCACTTACGCCTCTTGGCAAAATCTGAAGAAAACGACTGATTTGTAACACTTATAACAAGAACTGCGTTAGTCCGATGAATTAGAAATAATATAACAATAACTACGAACAACTCCTTACAGTTTTAATATTGATACCCCATTGTAAGTCACTCCAACGTTCCCTCCAAGCTCGTAACAAAAGGGCCTTCAGACTGCTAGTTTTACTGGTTACTTTTGTCTCCATAGCCAATGTTAAGAGGCTACACATTACATTCTTTATGTGAATAATGTCTATAATTTATAAATAAACAGGTATTAATGTGTTTGCCTAATCTAATGCATTGTGTTTAGTGTCTGGTGTAATATATTGTACAACGCGACTTATTGCAATGAAGTTCTTAATTATATACTCAAAAGATTATGATTTACAATATTATCATCGCCAACAACATAACTACAATGTCATTGTTAAGGTTTGCTGTTCCATAATCGCAAAATATTGTGGCATCAATTGAAAGTATAACCCTTGCCAAGTATATACCAGAGGACATATTATATTAGCATAGTTATCAGAGATTAGGAAGAAGGAAATAAATTTTACAAAGTTCCGCATTGACTTCACTTACTTCATCTCATAGCATGTAATCTCCTAACGAGTCACTATAAGTTGCACATCTTCCATCGCTTTAGAAAATGTAACCTTTTCACGGAGACCATGATCATCGCCATGTTGTCAAGGACATGGCGATTAATCGATGCAGAATATACCAAAAAAATTTACAGTTCGATTTAACGAAGAATGAAGAAAATCATACAGGAATAAGAATCAAACCTTAGGCATCCAAAATTGATGATGCATACAATTTTATTTTTTCCTCGAACAGTATATGCCCTTACATCGGCTCTGCGGTACAAAAAAAGGATACAGAAATATTTTCATATACGAAATATATTAAGGTGAACATACATAATTTCTTTTTTTTTAAACCTATCTTACAGATTTAAAAAATATTTGCTTTAGGAAAATCTTTTACATATTAAATTTGTTATCACAGTAATAAACTATTTTAGTTACGATATTATAATATCATTGCATATCTGAAAAAGCACTGACCTATCGCTAAGAACGAAATACTTATTGCTATACAGCACTGCCATGATATTCATTCAAATCATAATTCTCAAATCTTCGATAAAGTTATAGAAGAAAGGATGTCAATTTTTTTTTATGATACATTTATCTCTTCAACAATCACAGTTGCATACGTTTTGAGATGAAAAATTGTGGCCATAAATAATGATATAATTTATATTCAACATAATACCTGTGGTCATTGCCAATTTAAAGCATATAAGTGTATGTTACTCCTACATTAATGCACTATTATAAGGTCGTGGATGTTACAGCGCTGACGCCGTGGACCAGTACTATCGGTGGTAAATCTGCGGTCAGCTCTGTCAACAGTTGCAGATATTGTTGATGCATAGAACTTTCATCCCATGTATTCGAGATTGGTGGTGCTGGCAGGTAAATAAATGTTGTTGCTGTCTGCGTGGAATGTTGCCGAATCAACTGATTAACACTACAAAGGAAACAAATTGGTTATGATCGAGTTAATCGTGAAACATTGAAGAAGTTGTCTTAAAAAGAATTACACTAATAAACGTGCCAAGTAATTTACCTCAGTATATAAGCACGGGAAATATTACTCAAAGTATTATCACCATTTTCTATACTCAAACTGTACTGATTTTCCGTTTTAGGTTCAAGCAGGGATCTACCCTTTAAACCACGAACTTGAGTCTCCCAATTGGGAATCTTTTTAATGGAAGCAGAAATTCTCAACATATTCAACAATTTTTTTATGCGGTGCTCGTTTGAAATTCTTGGATATTCGCTAATCGAATTTTGCGAATCTGAAATACTTAAGCTTGCACTGCTGTCTGAAATTTCACAGTGGAACACCCTAAGATGCAAATTTTTCCATACAGGAACCATGTTGATAATGCATGCAAGTTGAAGCATAAATAGCGACGTCGTGTCGAATGGATCTTGATCCGTTGGTTGGAAAAAGTTTACCGGCCATACATCGATATATTTTAAATTTGAATTCCTACAAATTTATATTAAATATTACATACCACATGCAATGTTAGTATCGCAATGTATTCACCACTTATATGATAAAATTTTAAATCAATACTTTTTTTTTGTGCAAAGAAGCGGTATTCCCATAATTATATCCATATTTGTAGATCGTGCAATTTAGAGTTTCTTACATTACTATTTGAAAGTTGAAGAAGCAAAGTGCTACTTACTTTGTTATTTGTGTTTTATCCAATAGTTGAAAGTTTCGGCACAAACACAAATTCTTTTTCATTCTCAAAACATCTGAGCACATACCGACATACTGTGCTGCTTCCATATTCTTTTCGGTATTGCTTTGTCTCAGTGGAAATACAGTGTTGTTTGGAAATGTCGTAACATTTTCAAACATGTGCGTCGAATACTGAGAGTCTTGGAAGAAATCATGTGGCGCTTCCTCGTCGTAAAATCCTAGCACAATGGTATTGGGTTTCATTGCCCCCATCCCGGATAGCCTTATTAAATGATGCAGTCCCTCACGCACAGTTTTCGTAACCGTTAATTCCACAAATGCTTTCACTTTCATATGGTCCACCAAACTTAACCAATGAGGATACTCTTCTATGGTTGGATCAGTGTTTTGGCCAGAAAATTCTCCAACTTTGATATGCCCAATTACGTAAAGGCCTCCTTTCTTGAGGTCGTTTACAAAGTCGATGAGTGGGCAAGATGACCGCGGTGAAGCTACCATTAGGAGCATTTGCGGTCTCCAGAACTTAACGTGATCTTTGCGAGAATCCAACATTAGTAAGTACTTTCTGACTTGATGAAATATAAGAGCCTGTGATATGCTGCCCCATGGTGCATTTTTACTTGGAGAAAACAAGTGTAGTACAATAATTAAAATTAAGCATAAGATGATACTACTCGATGCGTAAATACTGTTTATTATGAACATCATGATTATTGTTCCCAGAAGTCCAATTGTGGCAGTGTGCCATGTAAAATAGTTAAACGTTGGCCTGCGAAGAAAATAAGAGATCTGTATGAACTCATTGCACTTTTAACATAACACATAGTACATATTAAACCATTCTAAGGAGTCGATTAAGCTTACCTGAAATTTGGGGCACTTGCAAGCTCGAGACCAAGACATGCCAGATTGGTGGCTAAATAGCTCAATAAAAATAGCACTGAATTGATCTGAGCAATGGTATTTAAGGAACCAATAAGTAAAATCACTTGAACGAGAGTCCATGAGGTAAAAACAGCTGCGATTGGATTTCCTCTCCATGTACCTTGTATTATAAAATTTAGACCAGATCCTACACAGGGAAAAATCGCATAGAACGTAAATCATGGTCTAATTACAGGATTAGAAATTGATATTGCTTTTAAATACCTACCAAATACATTATCTTTTGCTAATGCTTCTAATACTCTGCTTGAGCCTATTAAATTGCTCAGTCCTGCGCTAAATGTTGCCGTTAATATACCAACAGCCACGAATGGAGGCCAAATATTAATTGGCATCATATATATAAAATTATTTTGCAGAAGGAAGCGGCTTGTAGTTGCTGCCGTAAAAATAGATAGGAAGATATAACACAGAAATGTGAATAATAGTGCTGATAATGTTCCACGAGGAATATTTCTTCCAGGATTTTTTAATTCACCTGGAAGCGGTCATAACTGATGAGATTTAGAAAGAATTTAAACTTAAAATTCTAGACAACCTTGAACATAATTCTTTGCTACTCACCACTCATGTTAGCCCCTGCCATTATGCCAGTTACGCCACTAAATAAAACACCGAATACGCTTGCAAAATCAGTCATTGCACCCACACTGGAATAATCGGCGCTATAATTCGAGTAAAGGTTATCCATCAGAGTAGAGGATAAGAGTCCCGTATAAGATCCATTGGCATGATAGGTGGCATTTTGTACTAATGTATTTGCATCGGGTATTGGAATCTGGACAGATAAAGTACATTATAGCTTTCTAAAATACTTCACAATTAGCATACTGTTTGCTATATTAACATTATATTATTACCTCCATATATCCTTTTGCTAAAAAGCTTATAAAAACACTTCCTAGACAAATACAAACAATCGCTAAAATGGCGACACTGGTTTTGGCAAACATTGCTGCTCCTATTAAACATACCAGCAGATTAGCCGTATTTAGTACTGAACAATACAGGAAACGCCACCAGCGACCGTCCGGTATAAGAGCATTCTTCCCAACCAGATAACCGGATGGTCCAAAATTTTCTACCAAACCCTCAGCGCAACCAGAAATACAAAGAGCGCTTGATACGATATTAGCCAAAAAGAACAATGTACCAATAGAACCACCAAATTCAGGCCCTAATGTACGACTGATCATAACTGTAAAGTTAACGCTGAGAAAAATTCCAAAACCATACATCTTAGTATTAAATTTACTACTAGTTCACAAATACTTTTCGACATTGAAGGGTCCCACATGCAATCATAAATTGTAGTGAAATATAGGACAAGATGATTAGCAGAAGATCAAAAAATATTCATGAAAGGATACAGTAAGCGCCGCCTCCTTCAACAGCTCCATTTGTAGAAATTGCGCACACAGATACAACCGTAAATAGTAAAATTCCATAGGCTATCACAAACTGCACTAGAGTTATGAGTAATCCAGCATTACCCACAATGTATCCTAACAATAAAGGACAACATTAGTTGATGCAATCAATATTTTACCAAATGTTATACAAAGCATAAATTTCTCACCCATTCGTATAAAAACTAAGGCACTGAACATGGATAGCGTAACAGGGCTAAAAACACCAGCAAATGTTCCCAGGGTACGACCACTGTCCGCTCCAAGACTACCAAATTCAACATAACCATCTCCTTCTGCACGCATCGTCTTGCCCATTCTGAAGATATTACTTATTCTTTGAAAAACACCCCCGGCACGTATCAGTGGTGCTTTCTCACTCGAAATTCTAACTTGTACAGGTTCTGCATTCGTCGATCCAATTTCGGATGCTATCATTTTGAAGTTCCCTGCACAAAGAAAAATTGCATTTATTTTAAACCATGCGAGAATCATCGAGTATTTCGATTATCTATCGTTAATACAGTAACAAAATAACGATCTAAAAAATGACAGCGTGTAGGCAACGTACGAAACATTCATTTCCATATATACAAGCAGCAATTTGTGCATAACGAAAGTATCATCAACTTTAAAGCGTTACTAAGACTGATCGAATTGATCTACTGTGAAAATAATTGTACGTACTTATCCATATAATTATTCGCTGAATAAGATGTTTTGTTATGTCCTTACATGCAATAGAGTTAGTCACCGTATTATGATGTCATACGTGGAAACGTCAAAGCGTAACTAGCTAAGTTGTCAAACACGTCCCTGTTTGAGGTTATTAAACCCATTTCAGGAAATGGGGATTACGGCCCTCCCCTTTAACCCACGAAACATTTTTTCGAGATTTCTGAGCTATCGAAAAAAGGAGTATCGGTATCACACCGCCCGCTACGAATAAACGTATCACACTCCGATCGGTAAATTATGTTACAAGCCTTACTACTACTTCCTTATCGACATCAATCAGTATAGCATAATTTGAATCTATTTTTCTATCATCACTAGAGTAATACGATAATGCTGCTTTCGCATTGTGTTTCAGTGAACACAAGTGCACGCCTGGTGCGCGCCGAAGATAAACAAGTATCAATGAAATGCAACATTATTCAATTTATTCCTTCGATTATTAGCATTGTTGTTCAAAGTCTTTTAGCCTTAGGAAGTTAAAGTATCTATTCATCATGCGATTGTAGCTGATAATCTTCCTTACACTCGATGCTTCATGGACAATGCTTGAACGCCAATCATTACCTACGTTCGGTATGATTGTATGCATCGATCACTCATCATGACCGATGCTAACCTAAAAAAAAACTTACATTCCGTCCATCGCCATGTTGTGACGTAACAACGTATGTGCAGAACGCCGAAAAGCCACGCTCTAGTACGCATACCCTTGTAGTTTGGCCATGTCCGATCTCTGCTATCGTTTCGTTGATTCCGTGGCTGTCGCTACGCGGTGAGTTACGCGAGCCATGTCATTTAAAAAGTTTCGGTAACATGGCATCGTTTGACGACGAATCGTTTCGCGAAATCAAGTCGCGTCTGGCGCAGACCGTGGAGAAGCCAGAATGGGTACCCCTGTCTCTCACGTTGGTCGAGTATCCCCAAGGTCAGTCCACACAATTTTCCCAGAAAAATACCGATCCGTAACCATCGGCGTCTGTTTTGCCTGTCGGCATGAGAGGCACGCCGAGGAAGCTTCAATCCCTCAGCTTCCTTTTCTTCCTTTTCTTCCTTCTCTTGACATATTAGTTCCGATTTTCCTCTTTGTTTATCCTTTTGCATGTTCATCGAAAAATAACACGACGGAATTTTCTATGTTAACCGTATACGTAGAAATATTGGAAGAAAAACGCATCGGTTGCACATCACATGTTTCATATTCATATAATGTATTGCTTTGTCGACTACATGAAGATATTTTATGATGAGAGACACGTAGTATAACTAGTATCACGAAAATGTGTACCATTGATTCTCTTTGGTCGTACTTGAATTTCTTTTTTTGTTGTTAGTTCTTGTAAAGATTATTTGATTTACCTCATATTGTACAATTACAGGGGATCTTTTGGGAAAGCTGTTAGCTTTGATAAGCTTAGTACCCTTTGCTATATTAGTCGGTTTTATAACTTTAATACTCTTTAGGAGAGACTTGCATACGGTGAGTAATATATTATAGCTCGGATGATGTTATTGTCAGGAATATCACGTTGCATTGGTAGAAAATTATTTGACAGTATAACATTTCTGTTTTGCAGATCGTATTTTTTGGCGGAGTTATAATTAACGAGTGTATCAATTTTGTATTAAAACATACGATTTGCGAAACAAGACCAATGAGACGAAACGATCTGTATGTTGAGTATGGTATGCCATCAACACATGCGCAATTTATGTGGTTTTTTGCGGCATACACTACACTTTTTATATGCGTTAGGTACTTTTTATTATGAGTATATTGGCACATTGTTTTTTAAATTATAATTGATAATCCATTGTTTATTCTATACATAGGTTACACCATAATAATAATAGTACAGTGTCGGAAAGATTTTGGAGGATGACCATCATAGCAACTTGCATTACCATTGCCACCATGGTAACATACAGTAGAGTTTATTTATTGTATCATTCAAATCTGCAAGTTCTCTGCGGTACTCTTTTAGGAATAATATTGGGAGTAACGTGGTTTATAGTGACGCACATCATTTTAACACCTCTTTTTCCCCTTATTGTTTCATGGTAAGAAGTTAGAACTTTTTATATCGCTCGGAACATTCTAAATCTATATTGTGACCTCCTATATTTGTGACCTCTTGTTTGGATTTTTAGGCGAATATCGGAGTACCTGCTTTTGCGAGACACTACGCTTATTCCAAACGTTTTATGGTTTGAATATACCAATATTCGCACTGAGGCGCGTGCCAGATCAAGAAAACTGGTATCGATGAAGTCGCAATGACGTCTAATGTCTGGCCAATGGGCTGACAGTAAGTAGGTGGCAAATGTCCTAATAACATACAGTGGGAAAATTAAGTATCATTCCATTTATTTCATAAAATTCAATAATAGAGGTCGACATATGTGTGAGTTTATATATCCCCCCTTGCCAAGTTCTATTATTGAATGTACAGAATCCCAGTACAATATTTATGTATGTACTTGTGATGTCATACAAACAATTGTTACCAATTGTTTCAGAACAAACTAGAATAACTGCATTTTATAGGAAATTTAATGTTGAATAAGAGTTCCTATATGCGCCTGGTCAAAAGTGATCATAATGATCCAATAATTGGTAAAAGCATTTTTATACATTCTTTATACTGCTTCTGATTTTTGGGCTGAGAAAATCAAATGAAGTATATGGAATAATAATGGGAAAATAAAAGATTACAATGGAAATTTTGTTCTATCTTTTTTTTTGGTATTAAATTTCCTATAAACTCCTGAAATTTTATCATAATCTCTTGATACATCCTACACGGATAATGTTATGTAATGTGGGACAATGTTCCATAGTGTACTTTACTGTACACACAATGTACAACTGTTTAATGCGTCCTCTGTTCAAACAATATTCCCTGAAAATGAAAATCAAAGCATTATAAAAATATTCTGCTCGAATAATGGCTGGTATAAAGCTCTTTGTGTAAGATTTTTTAGTTTGTTTCAAGAATTCTATATATGAAGCATTGTCCAACTTAGAATTACTTTCATAGAAGCCTGCTAAAATCTATTTACTTAGTAGTTCATTCTTTATTTCCAAACACTTGATCCGTTACAGCTAATATTGATACGTTTCCTATACAGAAACAAGAAAATAAACACAGATGTAACATCACCCACAAATATAGAAGCAAAGAGAATTAGCAATGAATAGAAGTTTATCAGCGATGTGCATTTACAAAAGAAGAATTACAGATCGGATTATATATGAGCTTATCGAATGACAGCCCGTTATACACTTCACTTGCTAATCCAAGTACATCTATGCAATAAATGTGATACAAAGATATAACATGGGAGGTTTGCCTCGTACTGTGCAACAGAGTTCATTGCGTTATAAGTTTCCTGTCGTTGCAATAAATATTGCATTTAAGTATCCATACTTTTATATACATTTATGTGTTTTAGAGATATTATTTTTAAGAAACAAAGAAATACAATATACTTCCTCGGTACATCATCGGCCATTTGTCTTTTAAGCGGTTACTGCCTTGAAATTGCCTTGTATATCAAACTTTTTCGGTATGTTAAGCTTTGAAATTTTATTCCACACTGTGTTACACGTCTGAACATCAGTTTGTGTATAAAAATATAGTACAGTAGTCGAGTGTAAACATTAAGTAATGTGTTGCATAGCATAATTTCATTAACTCAATAGTTACTTTTGACTGCAAAAACGAACAAACCCTACATTGTAAATACAATCAAAATAATAGTCATAATATTACACAGTTTATGCCGCGATTAATCAATAAGATTCGCCATAAACTTTTATAATATTAGTTCACGCAATTTTATAGCCTCATCCCTTAGACAACATCGACCTAAACATTACAGTCTACAAATGTGCACAACATTACCCCATATTTTATCACACATTTCATATAGCTTATCATAACATAAAGTTATATTTATTGTCAAACTGAACTACAGAATAATAAAAAATAAGTCGGTCTCAAAGTTGTCTGACATAATAGACATGTACATACGTAATGACGTTTTATAAATGGAATTTAAATAAAATGTATACGACATATAGATTCCCGAATCTCTTCGTTCACCCATTATATACCGTATAGTTTGATATTTGTTTAAAAATTGATACAACCGCTAAGGACCTGATCCTTTGCTCTAAAATCTATTTCTTTAAGCTATGAAAAGTGATATGGGTCGTATAATCTCTTGACGACGTAGAACAAACACTCTCCCATCGAGGAGTAATACAGACTAGACAGTGCTGACCCTTCGACGTTCCTTAAAAAGCTGCGTGCGCAGCCGATGCAATGGCGCCCCGCGGTGGAGGCAGACGAAGTTAGTGGTCAATAGAAAATAAAGAGTGGTGGGGATCGTCATTAAAGATTTTTATTGAAATCGGCGCAAAAATGGATTTTAACGTTAAAAAATTAGTCAAAGATGCTGGCGCTGCGCTTAGCAGAGTTGTACAGGTGATAATATTTCATACAATAGTTTTGTATTGTTTTTACGATGAGAAGAAACCTCTATTAAGCGTATCGAACGCCGACACTTCTGACATTTTGTGCTTTCATCGTAAAAAGTAGTGCATAATTGTGACAATAATTTTATTGTATGAGTCACTTCACGGTTGCTTTCGTAGTGACCCGGTAAAAAACCTATTCACAAATAACCGTTGTCCCCTTTTTATGCCGTTAACCTATGTTTAAGTTAACGCTCGTCTGCCCTTAGATCTAACCAAACGTTATGTGCTTTATCATCTTGAATCTTTAATTTTCCCGAATATTAATGATGAAATTATAGTGGAAGCATAATGTTGCGATCAAAATTGTGTGAGATTTGTTTCAAATTTTTCAAAAATTCTGGCATCCGAGACTGATTTTTTTTTCCTGATACTATCGTGGTTAGATATACTTATATTATCATCTATGAACTAATAGATGAATGTTTAAATTGTTTGATAATGCAAGTAATATGGTGGAAAGGGATAAGGAATGCAGTATGCCACAAAGAGAGTAGAGATATTGATCATAATATACGATGCACTAATCTCGTTAAACAATAAAATATATTAGCAAAGATAAATGTACGACAGATTATTGCTATTTTAGTTGACCGAAGAAACATTAGGCACTTCGGAGAAGACGGAGCTTGATGCACATCTTGAACATCTTGCAGAAAGAGCAAATGCTACAAAAACATGGACTGAAAAAATTCTGAGGAACATGGAGGCGGTGCTAACTCCAAATCCAGGTATTGAAGCTAAGTTATATTATTGTAACTTTAAATGATTCAGCACTAAACTGTTTTTTATCTTTTTGCATTTTTGTAATAAATATGCTCGTCTATAGGCAACAGAATAGAAGACTTCTTTTACGAGAAGATAGATAAGAAGAAACCCAATAGACTTAGTAATTTAGAATATGTGGGTATTGATATGATAGAAGCTGGGAATGATTTTGGACCCGGTGCAGCTTATGGTAGGTGATAATATCTTTTTTAGGGAAAATTATGCAAAAAGTATACATGGATTGTTTACATACCATTAATGCTTCTAAGCATATTTTTATACTTTTAAACAACAGGCAATGCATTGATCAAAGTTGGTCAATGTCAGCAAAAGCTAGGGCAAATTGAAAGGGACTTTATTGGAACATCTGCTAATTGCTATATACAGCCATTAAGGAAATTCTTAGAAGGAGAGATGAAGACGGTTAGCAAGGAAATGGCTATATTGGAGACTAAACGGTATATTCCTTTTGTTCTTCCTGTGGGTTACTTATTTTTCTTTACATTGACAATTAAATTTTTTCTCTTAGGCTGGACTTAGATGCGTGCAAAAATAGAGTAAGAAAAGCAAGGAGCATGCTGGGACAGCAGAGTGTAAGTCTTATAAACATCTTTATATTGTGCTATGTTCCCTATGTTCACTATGTGTTTTATCCCATACATTGCTGCCTATCGTAGGAGACTGGCATATCGCCCGAAGTAATGCTCGATCAGGTATTGATGATAATATCTGCAGTATCTCAGAGTCTACGAATAATACATCAAATACTATACGTTCTTCACGTGTGATTCATTAAGAAGCATGCGTGCAAGGATATTTAATCAAAGGCAAATGGTACAATTTTTGTACAAAAGCAAATGATAACTGATCTATGATCTAATCTCTTGCATTTAATAGAATAAAATTTATCCAAAACATAAGTTTTCGAAAGCCTACCTCTAATTTTTAATACTATTTTTGTTAACAAAACTTTGCATTCGTTAAGAATGGGATTACTTCTGAGAGCATTCTCTCGATTGTCCATTTACTTATTTACACCAAAAAAAAGTAAGGAATAAACCGTATATCTTGCTCCACTCAGGCAGAGAGGGAGCTGAGGATTGCACAATCGGAATTTGATCGACAAGCAGAGATCGTGAAGCTATTGCTCGAAGGTGTATCAAGTTCGCAAGCTGGACACTTGCGTTGCTTGCATGAGTTTGTGGAGGCGCAGACGCGTCATTATGCTCAGTGTCATGCTACTATGCAAGATCTGCAACGTGAACTTGCTGGGTAGGTTAACAAACCCAGAAATCATTGCTCGAAATATTTTTCTATCATCCCGCTCTATCCGCACAGCATACTACTGCAACATTTTTTGTACAGCTACCCCATTCTTTGGTGATCAGAGTGAGTAATGTTTGTTGAATATCAGATGCTATGTCGCGTACGGCATATAATGCATTTAGTATTGGCTTATAGTACCATTACTCATTTGCAAAGGTCATTGTACTCTGCAAATAGTCACATAACTATGTTTAAATATTATTATCCTAAAGTTCTGCCTATTTTCTGGAAGGTGGTGTATTGGTTCCTTTATTTTTGTTTTCTTAAACTTTTAAAACTATTTCTCCTTAGAAATGAATTATGAAATACCATTATGATAAAAACACAAATAATCGATGCTATATTTATGGAAAACTTTTGGATATAGCAAAACGTTCTAATCGTCGGGCCGTTTCTTTATTTGACATATATACCGTTGAAGAATGTCAGCGAACATTAACGTATATGAAGCTTGAGTCTATTTTACATTAAAATTTTAACCAGCCTCATACAAGTACGTTAAGTGTGAATCTCTTTCTCCACAATGCTCAATTCCCAGCTTAGTGTTTTTTTTTTTCTCTTTATCTTCCTAATATACTGTTTCCACTTTCTACCTCTGCTTGCATGATTGGGATTGCAGGGCGCGTCAGCCGAGTCCTTTGTTGCGAGTCAACAGTGAAGAAGTGATCGAGCTAAGCCCCTCGCCCACACTTTCCCAAAACTCGCCTATACATCCACCTCTCGCTGGTTCTACATACGTATCTGCTACGTTTGATACCGATATTACTAAAGTTTAGCTTTGTATCGCTGTTATTTTTTCCATCGGCATTAACAAACATTCGACCGACGGAACATGATTAAAGTGTAGATATTATACAGCAGCATACTTTTCTCTCTATCGTCTAGATACATCTTTCTGTATGGCAATTGATCCTGTACACGTCTGTCGGGACGTCCATAGCTTATTAAAACTGTTAAACTTGTAATTATTTAACGCAAAGAAATAAATTCCGTTTACAAAAACATCTCTACGTATTTGGAAAAAATTTCGTAACATCGCTATCGCTTCTGCCATCAAGACACCGATGTGTTGTAACATTGTGATAAAACTTGTTTAATAATGTTTACATGTTGAATCAGTTGCATGCGCATCTTTAATTACGGCGGTTAACTGAATCCTGTTAGACTTGCATGCATTTAATGTTTGGTCATCGCGCTAGAAACACACCATTGTACAGTAGATGGTGTTATCCTTTATTGACAAGCACATTACGCAACATTATGAAGCGGATCTACCTCCGATTTATTCTCCATTAACCCCTAAATTCACCAAACAAAAGTAGTGACTTTTTCATTGCTTTCCTTAATGTTTATGTTTTATTTATCATAATTTATTTTTAGTATGTACATATATCACGAATGACATCATTCTGCAATTGATAAGGACTTGTGTGAGTTTCCGCAAAACATTTGGTAGAGTATATTGATAATTTATCACACGATGATCGAATACTATTTAGAAGTTCGGAATTTTTTTGTAGTTCCGGCCTTTTCTTTTTCCTTTTATATAATAATTTAAATGTTGCCGCTCAGAAACAAGTCCTATCAGTTTTCAAGACATGCTCACCAAACTCATGTAACTTGTAATTTATCCCACCCAGCTTATCTGGGGGTCCCTATCACCCGACTACCCCACCAACCTCCAATGCACTAGCAGAGAATGGTCAAGATCGTGCAAGGGTACTCTACGATTATGATGCGAGGGATTCTAGCGAGCTAAGCGTTGTGAAGGATGAGGTAACGAAATTTGTGATTTAAACACAGGGGGAAGCATGCTTTTAACGTAGCTGAAACGAAGGCCCTGCATTGTTTCAAACAGTGAGTTGCTTTTATGAGTCTTTATGTGATCAAATTCAGCAAAGCTCATTTGCAAAATTTATTTTTACTTACACGCAAATTAATTTGTACCGACAATATGTCTTTAAATTTATTCCTGTTATCTGTTTCTATGGCTGCTCCAAATTTAATTAACCATTGATTTTACAAATCACTCCCTTTGATCTGTGGGGCACTTGTAATAATACACGTGATATGAAAAATTCTTAAAGAAGGTTCTACATTGGTGTAAATTTGATATCCAAAATATTCATAATGGAACTAATGCAGCGTGGAGGACGAAACTTTGTAAAATGTGATATTCATGCAATATTACTACTATATTTTCATACCATGAAACGGGGTTTATACAAACGGTAAGCCGTGGTTAAATACTGAACTGTAAAATAATTTACTTTAAGTGAACTGTTTTAAAAACACATCTGTAGGATACATTTGAGACTTATGCTGTTACTTCCTTTATAGTACATAAAGAACTGTTTATACCAAGAAAGGAATGGAAGTAAATATATACAAAATGTTATGCCCATTAAGGTCGTGAGAAGATGCTTTATGTTGTATAATAATGAGAATAATAATAATGGGATTATATATAATACTCAAGTAAAAGTAGCTTAAGGAAATTACATTATGAATCTTGCATTTTTCATCATCGATAACATATTTGTTATGCAATACATTCTGCACGATTTCCCTATTTTAGCCTTTAGTATGTTATGATTTAAGTATAACGTATGTACATTAATTTTTCTATTTTTGTTAAATCTATTCATATGTGTATCAGTACTGTTTTGTTTGTACATTTTTTTTTTTTCAATTACTATTGTATCGATATATACATTTATACATGTGTACATCACGTATAAATAAATTTTTTTAAATAAATAAATATATACTGTATATATTTATTTATTTTAACCATGCATGCACAACATAAATATAATCCAATTTTGCTTTGTCACTTGCATTTTATTGGAGTATTCTTTTAACAACATTACCTGTATTTAAAGCTTATTACCTTTACAGATACTTGTGACAGAAAATAGTTCTTTTTTATTATGTAGAAATGATCTCGTACTATCTCTCTTCAAATTTGTGTTTATATATCATGAACTCGAGTTTGAAATTCGATTTTCCTTCCTTCTTTTAGGTAATCAATCTCTACGAAATTCCCGATGACGAAGATTACTTAATGGGTGTAAGGGGAAATCAAAGGGGCAAAGTACCTAAAGCGTATTTAGAAATTCTGGCTGTCTATCAATGAAATATTTCTGACTTTTACCTATCAATTGTGCATATCGTATTTCGCTCGAAACTTTGTTCGATGACATCAAAACTGCCCTTTATGATAACAGTGATCTAATAATCTTTCATAGAATATTAGACATGCAAAAAGAGAAAAAGTGAAAATACCAGCATTCTTCAATAATTTTAAACCAATGTTTTTTTTTTTTTTGGTTACGAAATCAATGGACATATGTATTGTTATATAGAAATACCAGCTTTTGCAATGTGAATAAAAAAATAGACAACCTTTTCGATAGTCAATTTAAAAGTGCAATTATATCTACAATACAAAAGCTTAGAAAACGTAACTATAATCGTATACCTGTTTGTCTTTAAAATTGATATTTCAATAACTATGCATTGCAGGATCTATTAACGAGACACCATAATGAATACTCGTTTAAAGATCATTGTATGTATCAAATTCCATATGTATGTAAATATTATAATTCTCCTTTGTAATGTAATATACCTATTGCCATGTTCTACTATTATTAGATCACAATTACGATCAACTTCTTAATTATTAAACAGCTACATTCCTCGTTATCTTTGACACGGAAAATAAATGAGTGAATAGAAGATGCATTTTAAAGATTTATTAACAACCAATGATATATAAAATTACTTCTTCTTGGATACACCGACCGTACGTCCACGACGTCCGGTCGTTTTCGTGTGTTGACCACGCACACGGAGACCCCAATAATGACGAAGACCTCTGTGTGCACGGATTTTCTTCATGCGTTCCAAATCATCACGCAGTTTGGAATCCAGGTTAGAACTGGTAAGCTACATATAAAAATGAATCCAATCAGACAGGGCTAATATTTTACAATAGTTTGCAAATACAAAAATATTAACATATATTAATTATTACTATGATTCAAAAATGTTGCATACAAGCATCAAGCTTTATGGAACGCATATCAAAATGAATTTTGATAGAGAACTTAATATGCAGTTTCTCTTGCACAAGCCACCAGCTGACCATTACAACATTTGTATATCATCAGTCGTGAAACTGTGCACCGATCATTATTAATTTAATAGATGCATACCTGGGAGAATTTTCCATCGACAATATCCTTTTGTCTGTTTAAGAACCAGTCGGGAATTTTGTACTGTCTAGGATTAGACATAATCGTAACGATTTTTTCAACCTGCATCAAAGAAGAAAATGGTTTGCCAAATTACTGCGTGGAAATTTAATTATCATGATCGGACAAAGATTAGATCATAACCCTTTCCCTTTGATAAACTATCGCTTATTAAAATCAGGCATCGATTTAGAAATCTGATTAAACATAACACAGCTTTGTATATACAATGTTCCTGATACTCTTAATCAATTGTCCGTATTTTATATCATAAGAATTGCGTAAAAAATATGCATGGAAACATTTAAACTTGTAATGTAAAGTATAGTTAAGAGACAAAGTTTTAATTTAATTAGAATATAGAAAGCATAGAGAAAATTACAGGCTTCTAAGCACAATAAAGAATTCGTTGCTTACTTCCTCTTCCGAGCACTCTCCAGCTCGTTTATCCAAATCGATATCTGCCTTCTTCAAAACTATGTTGGCGTAACGACGTCCGACACCCTTGATGGCTGTCATGGCAAACATGACTTTTCTGTTTCCATCAATGTTTGTGTTCATAACACGAAGAATGTGTTGGAACTTTTCAGGAATGACGAGCGACTAAAAATGATTATTATCAATTTAGGGATTGGTGGCGTAAACACCTAACACGCCGAAAGATGCGGTTATGAGTTAACCTCAAACGACACAGGAGTGTACGGTAACACATATTTCCCGCAGATAACTTCTTCAAATGTAAAATTTCAACTATTATATTCATACAAATGCTAATTACGCAATAGAGCTGTCATGAAATTTTCGACATCATTTATTAGTTTACGCGTAACCAAATACGATGAGGTCGCGATTGCGAGGGTAGTTTGAAATTTTTATATCGAATATATACCATGTTGGTTTAAAATACTAAAATATTTTAATAAAGAGTTGCACTAAAAGATGTTCTTCAATTTTCACTTATAATTTTCACAGCAACGCTTAAGATTCCCGTCGAAATACTCGATTTTCACAGAGCATCGATGAAACTCACCATCTTGAAAATTTGTCGACTACCGAAAGAACTACAAGCGGAACCGGAATTTCCCCCTTACATACAGCAGCAACTATCGATTATCGAGAGCTCGGAACAACCCCCTAAATATAATGGGGAACTGACAAAAGTAAACATTATTATTTCTGATCCCTTTTATATTACATGTAGAAATATGGCATGATTTACATTTGCAATTTTTTTGTCTCGAAAAATACATGTTTATGTTTTATAACCTCAAACTTGGTACATAAACGTAAACGGTTTCGAAAAACTTGTTTGTCTTCTTGCAGGGCTCAATATAGAAAATTGTCTCATCCCATATTGTAATAAATCATATCAAAAAGAAAGCAAAACACTTTAGAATGCCAACAGGGTCGAAATGTAGCGTTTTGGGATGTAATAATTCATACAAAAAGACAAGATACGACAAGAGCGTAAGATATCATCCGCTACCAAAGGATGAAAAAATACGAAGAATATGGATCCAGAGTTGTTGTCGAGGCCCCGACTGGAATCCGCAAACAGCTTATATTTGTTCGAAACATTTTATGCAAGAGGACTTTATAAGGGATCTGAGGGCAGAACTACTGGGTTTACCAATCAAGAGACATGTAAAGCCAATGGGTAAATTTGTCTTATGCAATAGACAAATATTTTTTAACAATTTTATTAGCAGAATATCTTTGCTTATAATTACTGTAATCTATTTCAGCGGTACCAACTTTATATTTAACACAATCAATATTGAATAATGGGCTGGAATTGAGAGAGCATGACGATCAGGAATCTACGAAGAAAGAAACATTCATTAAACTGGACTCCTCTTCTAATCCTCAAAATAATTCGGCAAGCTACACAGTGAATGCAGCGGTACAGACTGATTTTTACAAAGAAAATTATGCAGAATTAATAAGAAGAATTGGAAATCTGGAATCCATAATAGAGCAATACAAGGATATAGTTCAGGAGTACCGGATCAAGAACGAACTCTTAGAGAATAGCGTTAGAGAGGCAGCGAAGCTTATCGAGGAAAACAACTGTCCTCCGGAGCAAAGAAGTTGTAATAAAATATCATCAAGAAGAACCAATAAGATAGTAATGTCAAATAAAACAAAATTTGGAGCGATAAAGAACAAGAGACTCCTGTGGAATTCTAAAGACAGGATAGACAAGTATCGTTTAAAGTTATTATGTAAAGGTTGTTGCATAATAACGTCCTAACAAAAATGAGCAATATAAATTATAAATATTTCATAACTCACATATACCATAATACTTCTACGATCATAACAAACATTTCGCAACATACATCTAGCACATGCACGTCGTGCTCTTAGAAGTAAAATTAAGATAATCCAAATTTTATTTGCTGTGAAGATTTGGGTAATGAGGAAAGAGTGTCAAGGGAGCTAGAATGGTTGCGCGATTAGAAACTGAAACATCCACGTAAAAAATACGAATTTATACCTTGCCGATTATTGAACGTTGATCAAAGACTTTCTGTAGCATATACAATGTATGGCAGTTGTAGTATTACGGTGTACTGATTGTGTTGAAAACATTATTTACAACTATGTGCAATAATTATAAGTTATATATCAGATAATTTCTCTCGTGACTTTTTCCGACAGGTTCAACTGCCAAAAGCCAAACAATCATCGTTGTGCCATCTATTTTTCTACCTTCACACCATAGTTCCTGTAATTCGGTATCTGCATTAAATCCGCATCCTTAATCGAGCAATCTTCGAACAATTTTCGAACAAATTTCACGTGATCGTAAACTAAAATTTCATGTGAACAAACTCATATGACCTAATATCGGCGTATTGACATAATACCAACCGATATTATTCGCCTTCTTTCCCATTTTACTGAATTTTTCGATAGATGTCGTTATGTGTGAAAGGGAACATTTTGGCACCGAGGAAAATGCTCTTTTGAGGGGTTTCTAGTCGATGGTCGTACTGACATTCCATCCATCGACGAGTCTGTACAAAACGTTGCCTCTGTAATCATTTCTTTATCGTTAATTTATCATACTTGGTACAATGAACTAAACATTCTAGGGCTGAGTTGTTATATCCGTCGTTCGTGAAAATATGGATTATGAGTAATGACCGTTACGTTATGAAATCATCGTGCCGGTTTTCGTCAATTTTTGTCAGCAATAAAGGAATCCGTTTGACACCGTGATTTGTCAAAATATATCTACCTCTTTTATAACCGGAGGTAAGATTAGAAGAAATTTCTTGGAAACCGTACTGTCAAGCGATATTTCATACTTGTCCGTGCAGCATCATAATTTTCCACACCTTTTTTCTACGTGGATCCACAAATTATTTTGAGTTCCTAACTGGTATCTGTACTGAGCTTACATAAAGAAAAAAAATAAATAAATAAATGTGCATAAACAAAAATAAGCGTGTGTACAAATTTTCCTTGGATCTACGCATACTGCTGAACTTTTCTAAAAACAACTATCATATGTACCTTCTGTATTTTATAAACGACTTACTTTTAAATTGTTTCCTCTTCAGTGTTTCAAGCTGTAGTAATTCTAAAGTTTTTAAAACAGTTTAGAAATGGCTTGGACGCACTATCAACGTACGCTAGCTATTATTATGGTGATCACTGGTTCATTTAATACGCTCTCCGTTAAGTGAGTATCTTTTTCTAATGCAACATCAGTGCTCCGAATTACGATTAATTTTTATCATCGTTTAGATATGCGGATATGCAAATTGTACCTGGTGCAGACGGACAGCCTAGACATTTTGATCATCCATTTATGCAATCTGCATTTATGTTTATAGGAGAGATATTGTGTTTTATAGTGTTTAAAATTGCCTACATTTATTATAGCCGCAAAGCTGTGAGTTTTACTTCTATGCTTCTAGTCTTTGTAGTACTTGTGACCTCCTTGGAATAGTTTGATCGACATATCCATGTTTTACAGGATGGATCTGTAGATAACAGTACCTTGACCAAAGGATCGCGAGTTTTTACTCCTTTCATTTTATTCATTCCTGCATTATGCGATACTGTAGCTACGTCCATTATGTACGTTGGATTAAACATGACATATGCTAGTAGCTTTCAAATGTTACGCGGTGCTGTTATCATCTTTACGGGCATACTTTCGATGGGATTCCTTAATAGAAAGTTAGGCGCAAGGGAGTGGACAGGTATTGGATTGGTCATAGCTGGCTTAGTGTTGGTCGGAATTAGCGACATATTAACGACGGAAGTCATGGATGTTGGCATAAATTCCGTTATAACTGGAGATTTGCTTATCATATGTGCACAGGTATGCTTTAAACGGTTGTATACGTATCATAATGCTTACTTTCAAAATATTCACTCGAAATATTCTTGTACGACATTAAATATAAGTAGGATGCTGTTGTTGTTGTTGTTGTTACTATTATTATTATCATTATTATTAATGTTATGATAGGTGATAACAGCTATACAGATGGTAGTTGAAGAGAAATTTGTGATAAGCAATGACATTCCAGCTTTACAAGCCGTAGGTTGGGAAGGTATATTAAAACATTAAATAACGTTATGTATATCGACTGAAGGGTTTAGATTAAATTATTAATAGTGTAACTTACTCATGAGTATATTTTCAGGTATATTTGGGTTTATCATTATATGCATTGTCATGGTTCCCCTAAACTTTATATATGCCTCACCGCCATTTGCGGATAATTCGTATGGCACCTTGGAGGCCACAAAAGATGCCTTTATACAAATTGGGAATAGTGGTCACCTGTTGACGGCAATAATTGGTTAGTCTATATGTCTAACGCTATGCCTCAGCTCTTATTCCAGCATTAACTCGTTTTTCTCTTATTTCATAGGTATAAGCTTCAGTATAGCATTTTTCAATTTTGCCGGTATCAGCGTAACCAAAGAACTGAGCGCTACGACAAGGATGATTTTAGATAGTATTCGTACAATAGTGATATGGGCTTTCTCTTTAACGGTTCGCTGGCAGAAGTTTCATTATTTGCAGGTAAAACAATGTTCTACGCTATGTCTAACTTCGAATTTGGATTTAAGAAATCTGTATATGAATCAAAAGAATATTTCTCATAATAGCTTATTGGTTTTGCCGCTCTTCTAATCGGAATGTCATGCTATAACGATGTGATCATACCACAATTGGTGAGGAAATGTCTATATCGCTTGGGGCGTCACAGTCCACCTGCCAACGATGAAGAGCGTATCATAAATACAGCAGCGGATGATGTGCAAGAGACACAATAGAATATTGTTCTATAACTACTCTATGCTCTATTCATCGGATAATTCTCCGACGGCTGCGATCCCATCCTTTCTAAACTTCCAATTCTATTTATGAACAAAAGTCTGTGCCCATTAGGCGTTCAACGGTTGGCCGTATACTCTCATGGGTGGGACGGATTCTCATTTTTTTATACATTCTTATTTTCACCGTTCAGTTCTTGCATCATTTATAGTGCTTCTTAGCCAACACAACTAAATCAGTTCTTAAGTACAGTCCATATCATTGGATTAAATCCAAAAACACCTAATACCGAATTATCTTCTTCCCAATATTGTAGACAAACACGATCAATGACTAAGCGGAGCTTTTTTATAGGCACTTGTAACGGAACAATAATTTTTACATCTTAGATAGGTATATCGGATATTATTCTTCGATCCTGAACTTGGGTAATTTTCACGTATGTCATTCATCGAGCGTGCATCTATTTTTATATACATATCTTTAACGTATATGGTTTTTTTTTATACTTAGCTCACACTTTAACGCATCAGGAAAGCAGCAAGTTGACGTGCAGCATAAGTCTGTCTTTTGTACATAAAAAATATTTGCATACGCTATCTTTCTCCGTAATATCAAGAGCATTACGTTAATGAACCGAATTCCATCGAAGGAATATAACCAGATGTGCATAATGGGGTTGTTTTATGAGATTACACGATTAAGATATATTTTATTACACTAAGGAGAATGTGCGAGAAGTGAATGTAAAAGATAAAAATAAATGGACATAAGCTAAATCCATGCCTCATTCTAATGTCTAATTATGGTTCGCTACCGCATAGTCCCAAACTTATCGAATGGATATTCGGCCAGCGGCGGGAGGGGGGGGGGTGCTTTCACATCAAAACTCTTGTATGGGTAAAAAAATACATATATATATATATTATCTTTATTTCGTAAAATAGGTAGAAGGCCGACAATTGGTCCCTGTACTCAAACGCGTCGTTATGATCTAATCCTGAGTAGAGATAAAACTAATGTATTAGGTTGCAAAAAACAAGGACTGTAGGGTTAAATAAAAGTAATTAAACCGTGATTTGCACACAAGAGACATGCCGTTTTTCCACGCGCCTTTCACACACTACATACACATACGGCGTACGTATGTACACTTACCATCCTCGACACTCTACCAAGCATCGATAAAAGTTATTTCTTGGTGCAACATCAACACAGAAACTGAAATCCAAGCTCGTGCTCATAATTCAATATACCGCAGCAACGTCGAAAATAAAAGTCGGAGTTTCTTTTGAAGCTACCGGCGCAACAACGGAATATCGGCAAAAGTCGGATCGATTTGTTCCCGCTTTAGGTCTTAAAACTAATTCTTATTATCGATAAAGAGGCCGTGGCGGTTCTCACAAAGGTTTTCGGTCGCGAAAATAAAAAAAAAAACGAGGGGAAGGGGGTGGGGGTGGTGTGAAAGGAAAGAACAGCAAGGAGAAGGGTATAGAAGAGAAAAGAAAGAGATCGGTGATGAACATATCAAAGAAAGTACAAAAGATTGTCCAACTGGGAGCTCGGTGGTCTGTTGAGAGACTGCGCGACCAGGAAGGCGAGTTTGTGGGCGTACTGGCACGGTGCCGGTACTCTCATCGTGGTGGTGCAATTGTAATACATGTGAGTCAACTTGTAAGTCAGTCGTTGCATCTGACAGGCGTTCCATCCGGAAGTATCGGAGATAACGCTGTAGGAGGTAGGCGAGACGGTGCCCTGCTTCACGCTCTGCGAGACGATGTAAAAATCGTACTTGATCGGACTGGTAATGACGTCGTCGACGACCGTACCCGGCACCGGATTGCCCCCCTTGTAGAACAGACGGCTGTTTATGCGTTTCGTCACGATAACGAACGCCATCTTGAAGTTCGTCTCGCCGTACAAGTGCTTCAATTTGCTCTTCAGCTGGCCGACCTCGTGCTCGTAAACGAACGGCACCTGCCCCTCGCCCACGCCATCTCGGTAGATCAGTATGTGGGATGGCAGGACCTGGTTCAGTTGCTTGTAGTTCTGGACCGCTTTCGCTATGTTGACGGAGAACTCGTTCGACAGCTCCTCCCCGTTGGTGTGCGCACTGACGGCGCTGAAATACCTGGTCAGATTTCGATCGAGGGACGCTACCATGGCACCTGCGAAAGACACGAATGACCTTGGCCCTTTCGTAGAGAAGGAAAAAGCTCTGATAATCGTGCTCACCAAAGTCGCGGCCGTGTACCGCGGTATCGTGGCAAACGTCGAATCCTACGACCATTAAATTAATGGGTGGAAGGTCCTGCATCGTCCACGCCGCACCGCCCAGCTTGCAATTTATCTGTATGGCCACTTTCGTGGCGATGCTCATCACGTTCTTATGGGTGAGCGTCTTTCCGAGCACAACCTGCGTCAATACCGGTCGGTCGATAATACACTTCTTCTTTATGGCGTTGTAGCGATCCGCACGATTATTCGACACCACGCAGAGTATCAGGCTGGGCTTCGATCTGCTCATTATCTGCTCGAGGATCTGGGCGTACATGCCCGACCGATCGTCGTTGATGATACTCCATGCTGGCGTACTTACATTCACGCCCAACTCCGTGGCTACTTTTTTCAGCATCGTTACGAAATTCTGAAACATCGAATATACTCCCGTCAGCGAGCCCTTGTGGCTGCGAGCCACAGGGGGGGCTGCCGGTCAATGCTCTTGCACCCTTCCACCGGGCGCAATGTGTACAGCTTTTATGGGAACTACCGAGTATCGAATGGAGCGCTGATAGACTGGCAGATATCGACTTTTACGATTTACACCTAGCTTTGACGCTAATGCCCTTACCCTAGTGTTGTTCTCTAAGTGTCTGCTGCACACTACGACCCAGTCGTGCAAATTTGCGGTACAGAATAACTCTCTTTTCATCACGTCTCGCGTCCAATCCGCACTTGGGTTTACTTTACATTGAACGTTACGCCCAAGTACGATGCTCGTTGGCGGCAAAATGCGGCCCGGTACTTCAACCAATTTCGTATCCAGCTTTAAATTCCAGTCTGTGAATTCTTTAGATATTTTTGGCTCGTTGGTCAATCTCCTGTTGAAGGCTAGGAGCTTGTTGATACGAGACCCAGGCGGTACGCGCGTGTGAGTAGCCAGCGCTGCCATAACGCTAAATTGATTTCTCATGGCATCCGTTATTCCTAGAAGAAACTGCTTTAATTTCCATCGAAAGTTTCTTCGAGCGGTTCGATTACCAATTGTTGTTAAGGTACGCTTGTAAGTCGATAAAAGAAAGGGACGCGGAATATATCCGTCCGGTGTGTGGGTGCAAGGGATGAAAATTAAGAGGATGCAAAACGTATAAGAAATACGTATTGATCAAATCATCGATCGTACCGGTCGCCCTGCATAATTCGGGTACCAGATATACTCTCTCTGCCTGACCTGCGCGTCGATCCCTCGGTTTTGTTCTAGTCACCAGCATAGGCTGGCTATTGTTCGTAATACGAATTTGATATTTATTCTTGTAATAATCTTTGTAAGATATACTATCGCCCGACTTTAATTGAAACGTAGAGTCGGGATGTACGTCAAAATCCACGTCTTCTATGCGATATGTGTTGTTGTTATAATCGGTCAGTACCACGAGACCTATCACCTGGTCGGTATATTTGTTCTAAAAAGGAATAGAGTCGGTATGTGGCGTAGCAGATTTCCTATGTCAGATATTATTTTACGTACTTTAAAATTGTGTCCGTACTCTCTATAACAGTTGTTTAATATGTCCAATAGGGTTTCATTGCGCATCACTTTGTGCGTTATTTCGGTGCACATAAGCATGTCTTGCTCGTGTTGCCTGATAGAGGTAACGTATCCTGGCCACAATTCTAATTTGAATTCCGGGATAACCGCCTGAAAATAACGTTGCAATCTTACTTAATGGATTCAATGGGATTGCTTTGCCAACCCGATTATGATTTACTTACCCTATTGCAAGCATCGAAGTAATTACGGCCAACTAATTGTAATTTCAAATGTTCCAGACATTTTCTCATTAGTATATTAAAAAATTGTATATAGTGATGGTCACCCTTCATTAAGTCACCAACGAGACGGACGTCGATTTTGATTATCGTGTCGTCAGATTCTCGTTTTGAGACCAATTCCAATTTCTAAAAGCATAATTTATACGATTATATGCTACGCTTACATATCTCTTATGTGTCAATGCAAAAATCGTCAAGTTACGTTAGTTATACAAGTCGTAGAGAGACGTAAACATCCTTACTTCTTTTAATCGATTCGACGTGTAGAGGACAGTTCCGTCAAATATATATGCACCTAAAGTTTCCTTGTGGAGTCGTAGTAATCCTTTTCTGACTGCAGTTCTATCCTCCTCTGGTGCAAAATCTACCCGATATTGATATAAACACCAATCGGGCATTGAAAGCAATTTAAAATAGTTTGACTGTAATAGGACTCCAGAACCGGCCATTCCTGAAAGCCAACTCGGATATAACAAAGAGCGCATTGATTTCTGAACTTTTGAAGTACTTTAGGAATAATGGGCGACTTGTGCGAAAAATTTGAATTGTCAAAAGAGTGGAGCAATATTGAAATCAAAAACCTTTTGCTAGCTGGGCGATTGTTCTACTACGCGTTGTGTCACACAGCACTGGTCAAAGCTGCCCAACGAAAAGCTGTTTTGATTACGGAAGAGCGCCATTTCTAAGATAATCGCACCATTCATTTTTATGCTGGCCGTCGGGTTTTACCTTTTTTTGTGGCTAAAGTCTTTGGTTTGGTTTCCAGGATATCCATGGGCAGGATTCTTCGCCCACGCATTGCCCCACGTCCTAAAGATACGACATCACCACCTCCTAATCCTATAAAAGTATTTATTTGTATGCGTATATTTTAATTTTCTAAATTAAACAATGGATAATTGCGACACAAAAATATCTCGATCGGTCAATGTAACGTAGATGATCAACAAGGAACTATGTTTATTTACCATACATTTCCGTGTTGTGTACTTTACTCATACACATGTATACGGTGAGAAACTTATGGGACCAATAATTTAACAATGATGCAAATATTGAACATAATTTATTTAAGTGCATATTATTTATATATGATGAAAAGAGGTGGTCAATATTCAAATAGCATAACAAACAGCCACAACAAAAGAACGCGATACACAATATCCTGTATTACTAAAACTGAACTAAAAGGAACATACCGCTTGGTGTAATATCCATCCTTTCAGGGGCACTTTCTCTTGACGTGCCGGGGACAGCATGTCTCATCGGTTCATGACGAAGTACAGCAGACCCAATGGTCTAAAATACAATGACCCATGATTATTATGATTATTATCATTCCAAAACGCGGTGCATAACGAGGCTGTTGAAGCATCTTCCAATGTAACACGTATACATCAAAATGCGCAAAGACATTTCAAAATTGTGTTAACAATATATATCGTCCGTAGCGCAGGATAAAAGAAGGAGATCTAGCAAGAAACTACTGTGATGGCCTGTATTATTTAAAGTATTCATGAAGAAGAAAAACTGCAATAAAAGTATGGATAAAAAATCTTGTTTTTACTTTACCTCCGACCTTGGCATCTGTCTCATATACGGTCCTGCAGAAGATGATTCGGGCGGGCCAGGCCTACGACCCCAAACGGTGCCTCCTACATGCTGTCGGCCATGCGTAGAGAACTCCTGTGTCTTCTGATCCTTCACGTTCTGGGCTCGGCCCCGACTGAATCCTCTACCTCGATCAGCCATACTGCAATCAAATCTGTTTCGATCCTGGTCATTAAACCGAAGTCGGTCGCATATATCAATTATCCAGGATTTATCGATCTTTTGGACCGACTAACAGCCATTCCTAGGATAAAGGTGCAAACTAATGATGTATGTACTTGTTTTAAAAAAATGTTCAGTTTTTGGATATAAAACTGAACTAAGGTTCTGATTATCGAAAACCCAACACCAAATGTAAAAAAAGGATAATATTTATTATAAATTCTTGAAAGCGCTTAAGTAACGTTATTAATATACGTACTACCAATCGAGATAAGCTGTTTTGCTACAATGTAACCGCTATCGCTCAAACCTGCGCGAAGTGTAATATCACAGAAAGTACGTTAATAAATTCTTTCCGCCAGGACGCTAACGAAAGACGATCCTCTTGTTTACATTATATTACGCCCCCTATGACCTTCATGAGTTTTGTAAGTGACCGTTTCTAAGCCAGATGTGGACAACACTGAAGCGGGGAAGGAATTAAAGTACCTACGAAAATCTGCCGCTATTTTTTTTTTCCCAATCGTCTACGAATTCTTCAATTCCACAAAAGGAAACAATCATTAAAATTCACGTACGCAACATCGTTATTACGCGGATTATGGAAGAAGAAATAAGTGAATGAATCTTAATTCAAAAGTAATTACGTATAATTCATATTCGATACAGACAGTATCTCAGGTCCGTTTCGAACATTTCATTGATCTAACCACATATTCAAATGTTGCAAATTTTAAAAGAAAAAAAAAAAAAAAAAAGAAGCGTTTGCATTTTCCTTAAAACATTTAGTAATTCATAATGAGCATGCAGTATATATCCTATACTGAGCAATAATTTTGAAACTGCATAATTACTCGTTGACGTTATTTCACTCGGTGAATTCTGAGAACAATGAAATTCTTACATACCTCAGATAATTTACGTATGTACGATATCAACGAACAATGAAACAAAGGGCTTTACTGGCGCTTAGTACACGTATTCTTCTTGTCGAGCCGTTGAATTTTTTCCCAGAAGAGCTGCTAAAGCATAGCCTGCCACCTATCGCCGATTAACCTTCGAAAGAGTCTATTGTCGCACGTCAAACGCTGGCGTGATTTTTACACGGTTCCTGGTACGATTCCTCAATGGCGCCCTTTCATTATACAATTTCATTTACCGTTGTCAAGTCAATTTAATGAAAACTTGATCACGGTGCCGTGGATATTTAATTTCATCTCGGTGAACGGACGTGAGTTTTTGAGGCTATATGATATATCTAATATTGTTAAGCATAGTATTCGAAAGGAATAAAAGTGCGCCCAGTTGAAAGGTTTGGATTTACGATTAACTTTCTCAACAAGCAATTAACGTAATTCATATTGATAGTTTCAGAAAAATGGGTGAAAGAAAGGGGACCAACTTATATTACCCACCGGATTACGATCCGCGTGTGGGGGGTCTTAATAAATTTCTTGGCACCCATGCACTGCGCGAACGTGCACGCAAATTACACATGGGTATCCTGATAATACGATTTGAGATGCCTTATAATATATGGTGCGATGGATGTGGCAACCATATCGGAATGGGCGTTCGCTACAATGCGGAGAAAACAAAGATTGGAATGTACTATAGCACTCCGTTGTACCAGTTTCGAATGAAGTGTCATCTATGCGAAAATCATTTTGAGATTAAAACTGATCCAGCCGTAAGAAGCTCAGCTAGAATTTTCTTTTACATTTTATCGCTAGCTTAATGTAAGATGTAATGCTTCCTTCTTTTAGAACCTAGATTATGTGATAGTAAGTGGCGCGCGCCGCCAAGAGAATAGATGGGATCCCAAAGAAAATGAACAAGTAGTTCCAGAGACGAAAGAGGTTTCGTGTAGACTGTACGATGATGCAATGTATAAGCTGGAGCATGGCATAGAGGATAAGAAGGTGGCAAAGTCCAAGGATTCTGTGCTGGAACATGCGATAGCTTTAAACGATGCTACGTGGAAAGACGATTATAGTTCAAATTGCGCATTGAGATCGGCGTTTCGAGTATGTCGACTATTGATTCATATGTTTTTATGTATTCCATTTGCACGGCGATTCATAAAAACGTACAAATTTTAGGCAAAAAGAAAAGAACTTCAGAAAAAACAGAGTTCCGATCAAATATTGCTAAAAAAGTCAGGATTGAATGTTGATCTAACGAATGAACATGAGGATGACATTAAACTGGCAAAGTTACTTACGCATAAGAAGGGTATGACAACAGTTGTGATTATAGTAAAAAGGTGTGTTCGGTGGTAAAGCGTTATTTTCAGTTATTTACTTCTTTTTTTTAACTTTTAGAGAGTACGAAAAGTAACGTTACCCCATTAAAACGTCTGGTTTCGATCGTCCGCTCAAGAGAAAAGTCAAAAGTATTACACGGTAGAAGTACCCAATCTAAACGGTGTAAGGAGAAATTAGTCAAGCATCAAGGTACAATGGAAGAGCCTGGTACATCCAAAAACAATACTGCTATTTTGAGTACGTCTTTGGTTAATTATGATAATTCAAGCACAGATAGCGATGTGTAGTATTTTGTATATAATCCGAATAAATGTAAATATGTATTTATTTAGAATTGTAACATTTTATTCATTGTCCACAACACGGAAGATACACCTCCACATTATCTTGTAGGCATTATAATCATCTGAATCGTATCATGATATACACACATATAGCTTTATACAAGATATCCTTTATTCTCCAACGGCTTTTGTATGACCAAGACTCAAAATATTATTGCAAAGATCAACAAATCTCCCGTCAATTATCATATCCATGTATACTGCACGTATTACCGATATTAGTATTCAAAGTATTTTTGTATTAAACATAGTATAACAAACCACGCAAAATGCAAATTATTCAATTCTGCAAGTACCGTAGTAGTGACGCTTTAAACATATAAAAAAACCCATTACCATTGATGACATAAAACCTTTACAAGCAATAATTTTATTTGTACATTACGCATGACATTTTTATATTTCGATGAGCTGATCCATAACCGTTGCAGAGGAAGAGGCCAGTTTTTTTTTTACTATATGTATCTTCTTATTAGAAAGGCAAATGATGTAACAATGATCTTGATATGTAATTGATATCTTATCAAAAGCTTCATTATTAGGAAATGCCTTTACATCAACTTTGCCCGTTAAAGTGACCAGACCCATGACGATATTAGCAATTCTTTCATCATTTTCCAATTCACCTCCCGACTGAAAAAAATATTGGTCGATCGATCTCTCCAAATAGTTGTATCGTATCCTACCAGGAAAAATCTCTCACCGTCAATACTGCACCATCTTCGGTTAAGATTAAATATCCAGTTTGATCCGGGATACGTTCCAGTGATAGCATTTTCTGCGAGCATAAATAATGATACGTCACGTACGTTTTACATTTTCACTTCTCATTTAGATAAATCAACAATATTTGCGCTTTTACGACCGGTTGATTTTAAGTCTAGGTTAAGGCCAAATGAAATTTCTATTTTTATTCTCCTACAATTCCGGAATAGGCAGAGAACGGAGCAACATTCGTGTGAAAATGACAATTGACATTTGAATTAACGTGCCAAATAAGAAGCGCAAATAATTGGACGAAAACAAGAATTTTACTATAGGCCTTAATGAAATTTAAATAATATTTAATATCCAAGCTTGTACGATGTTCCGTCTTATACTTACATACGATTTTATACGCGCGTATATATAATAATCGTAATTTGTCGGTGCTTAAATCGAAGCTAACCTGTAGCAATGGACTAAGATAATAAAGATCGAGAAGGCGTCTTGACAGGTCTCACGAAGCAGATAATTGTGTTTAATAATGCGTCACCATTGATAAGTGCGTGCATCAACTTTCGTCCTTTGAAGAGTTAACGGTAACGAGGGACAAACCGTATGAACTTGTCACGCAGTTTCAATTCGTGTTTATTTATTTCAGGGCAACGTCGATATGCCCCTATGATCGTCTGGTAATGTAGATTCCTCGTTATCCCTTTAAAACGAAGTAGATTAATAAATTTAATTTAGTAAAAAGCACGTATAATTTCTTAATGGTTTAAATACGTAAGTTTGAGCTACGATTTTCACATTATACCTTGACATTGGTGGTCCTGCTGATTGGACAATATACGTCATTATTTTCGCTTTAACTAGCTAGCAATAACTTTTGAAATATAGGAGGACGACACGTGTCCCGATCTGGAACGCAATTATTAAATGCACTTCTACTATATTATGACGATCGTCGTGTAACGGAATTGCAGAGAAAATCCTACGTTGGTCGATGTAATCTATGACGTTTAACTCTTTTACTAGCAGTCCAGATTATACAATTTCTGGAAGCGCTCGCGTTCAATCAAATGATTGGAAATAAAAAGTACGCGTTTCTAATAAATACTGACCGTAGTAGTACTTTCTTGGCATGAGCCTGCAAAAAAAACTGTTTGGCCAATGTAAGCGCCTTCCGTAATATTAGATCGAAAATACGTATATACCGGTGGTGGGCCATCAGTGTGATAGAGAGTAAATCGCTGGAAAAGATTGGGGTGATCTTGATCCAGTAGAGGGATCGGAGCTTGCGCCGTCCGCAAAGGAAGATCGCGGCGACGGTAAGGGTTGCGCGGGGTAGGCAAGGCCATGCTCGAGGGAGCACGCCTGCGCGTCGCTACTCCAGTGGTTCTCCGCGTCTCCACCGCTGAGGAGCTCGAGTACCTCGCCATTCGTTGCGCGTCTTTCGACCGCGCTCGTTACCAACTCTCTCTCTCTCTTCGGGCCGTGCGCTCACCTATGCCAGAGGTACCTTCTACCGACCACGTGCTTTCCCATCTTTGCCCTCTCCGCGCTGCGTTTTTTCTCTTCGGCCCTCGCCAGCCTCCGCTGGCCCATCTCGATGACCAAACGTCGATCTTCGATCGCCCATCGAGCCTACGATCATCCCTGAACCCCTCCTACTTTTCGTCATCGCAGATCCTTACCGCGGCATGGAAACAAACATTCCCCCCCGATTCCACTCGATGCTCGAATGTGCGCGTACGTACGAGCAACTACGGGAGTGACATTTCCGTGCCAATGATTTCCGTGGCGATGGATTTCCAGTAATTTTCTAATATAACAAAACTGGACTGCTCTTGCCAAAGTGCGGTATTTTTTTTCCAAAATGTGAGCACGCGATCGATTTTACGTTGACTTACGAGAGTGCGTACCGAGGTGTTGATATGTCCAGGAGGAAACAGGCGAAGCCCAGATCGTTAAAACGTGAGTGTTGAACATTTTCAATGTCATACCTTTATTGAGCGATAATGTACCGATTGTAAAGTGGAATATCGTTCTTAATATAATACAGTCTTTGGGTCCTAACGCGAACATATCATTTTCGTGATAATATTTTTAGACATTTTCGATTAAACTTTTATTAACAATGATCTTGGACAACCGGGCCGCGCGTTCAACGCTATGTGGATGTATTATCGGACGGTAGTACCAGACGGTATTACCAAAAGTTTTTATAAGCGATTAGTGCAACGCGAACTTAAAAGGAAATCGCCGTCGGGCTACGCGCGCTGTCGGTCAACGGTGGGCGACGCGGACCGAACGGAAAGTTCCGTGTCAGTCGCCGGCGACTGACATGACAGAAAACGCGTTAAAAAACGATGAGAATGACATTATCGGGAATGCATTCAGACTTTTAAAAAGACATATGCAATAGAGGGGTTGTACAAGTTAAAAACGTATGGTGTAAACGTACACAGTATAAACGGATAGTGCACGTACAAGAGAAAGGAATTCTTCTAAAATGACGACTAATCGACCCGCGCCGTAGCTTGCCATGTAAGCTTCTTTAGCGTATTGGCACCGCGAATCATCCTGACCTTCGAACGTACGATTATTTGAACAATCACGATTTGGAGTATAGCGAGGGATGAAGGTAGCGAGGGTCGAATAAACTGACGGAGAATGGGCAAGGGATATATAGGACAGTTTGACGAACAAATATGCGCGGGCAGGTTGACCGGGAAGAAAGCATACGCGCGGCAGAATAACAGAGATCCGTGGGTGGGGGGAGGCACGGAGGTGATCGAGGCAGAAATCGGTGGTGGGAGATGGAACGGTATTATCGAAAGAAGTCGTTCGGATAGATGGATGGATGGATAGAGGGGTAGAGAGAGAAGAAGCCACGCGGTTTAGCGAAGGAGGAGGAGTTATTTATTCGCTTGATTTCCGGCATTTCGTATCGGTTATTTATTTTGGAACCTATTCTTTCAATGCGTAAGTCTCAACACCTAGATATTTGTCGTACATATCGCGCGGCAAACGATTGATTATCGATAAACGACATTTGAGTGGGTAGTTTGCATTTTACGGTATAAACCTTCATCCCTCGACCGACTATTTAAAAGCACCGGATCTACGGTACGTGTATTGCAGGAAAAATGATTTCTAGCCGATGCGCAGTATCGAATTCCAAAGCTATCGCGCGTAAAGTCGAACTCTTTGTCCGTCAGCCGGGGAGAGCTTCCGAGCTCGAAGCGCGGGGAGAAAGTGCGTAGTGCGCGAGGAGGGCGCCGAATAGGAGAAAAGGTATACGCGAAAAGAAAAGGAAGGAGTGGGAGGTTGCGAGAGGGAAAAAGGGTAGGGGAATCGAGTTTGGCGAGAGAGGGTCGTGGGAATGGTGAGAGGAAAAGGGGGAGCAGCGCGCGCTAGAGATGAGAGCGAGAGGGTGCCGGAAGTAGAGAGCGACGCGGCCTGGCCAGGGGGAGAGAAGGACGGCGCGCGAGAGAGGTGCGGATGCGGAGGCAGAGGCAGAGGCAGAGGCAGAGGCAGAGGCAGAGGCAGAGGGAGGGAAAGAAAGGGAGGAGCGGGACGCGAGAGGAGGAGGAGGAGGAAGTGGGGGGTATTAGAAGGAGCGAGACCGAGTCGGTAGTCAGCCAGGATGGAATTAGGTGGAAACCCACGGGACCGCCGCTGCTCTCCGGGGAATCCCCGGCCTCTGTAATCACCGGTTCTCCTATCCTATCCAATTCTGGTCGCACTCCTCTTTCCCTCTCCCTCCCTGTCCTCGCCCTCTCGCTCTCCGGCGGCTTCCTCTCTTTCCTCCCTTTACCGCTCGCTCTTCGGCCCTTATCGTCCCTTTCGGCCGACAGGTCCGTCCACCGGCGTGCACCCATCTCGTACCGTTCCTCGACTTCGTGCTTTTAATGTCGGCAAGATCGGTCGGAAGGCTCCGGTGGAAGGAGAGAGACGGGGGGAGCGCGCTTAGAAGAGTAAGATTCGCGGGTATGCCAAGGGGATGGGTATCGCTCAAGGGTTTCGGTAAGGTCAGACGGAGCGACGACGCGTATTTAGAGGCGTCGTCGCGAGAAAGGCGAAGGCGTGGATAATCCTGGGAACGTTTCGGACGACGATCCAAACTTTTTGAATCGGAACGTTTCGCATCAATGGCAACGCCTTTCCAACGGACGAATGAGTTTCGTAGGAGGAGAAATGTGCGCTCGCGATCTTTGATCATCGAGTTTCGGCGATCGAAAAGAGGAAGGGTTGGGAATGTTTTGGGTAGTTGGCGAACGGACGGACGTTCGGCCAAATCGGCGACCGTAGTCGGCACCTCGCGGATTCGCGGTTAACCACGAAATAGCGAGCCAGGCCGATACCATTGCTCGCGTAGTGATATAGGGTGTTGCTAATTAATGCACGATAATGAACCAGGGCGCAACCGAAACTGTATTAATGGATTCCAATACCCGTCATAACGCGAACGCTCCGTAGATACGTCGGAACCGGCGATAATTGCGTTAATGGAGTTCTAGCCGTTTGCACCGTCCCATTTTGGCTTACTTCCATTCGACGGTCATCGATCGAGGGATCCTTCTCGATCTGGGCTCCCTACCGAGCCGCGCAAAAAGTTTCCTCCACGCGACGCGCGTCGGTTGATTTCGATACGGCTGAAACAAGGATTGGTTGGAGATGAAGAATAAATCGATCCGATCTGCGTATAGATCGTGTGGCGCTTTCGGATACGTTTATCGAGAAACTCAATGCGTCCCTAATATCGGCGATCCATTTCCGATGCGCGTTCGTTGTCGAAGGGGGGCAGCGGCGTGTCCTGGCCGACGATACAAACGGTAACATAATCGAGAAATAGGCCGCAACGCGCAAATCACTCTGCATTATGCTTCGGGCTTCTGATCGTGATTTGCGTTGCCCGCGTAAATACATGATAATAATCCCGGAATCGGGGGTACCGGAGGAATCGATAAGGATTCGCCAGAATCGAGGTGTCGCTCGAAATACGTCAGAAATGTCACGGAATCGATGAGTAAAACGTTATCCTGATTTTATACAAACTACTTTCCTCGTTTCTTCGCTCCTTCCTTCGAGATCAAACGAGAGCTCGACTCTGTTGCACTACTTACGAATACACGATCCTTATTTAATCGATGTACGCCCAAAAGCTACAATTCGTTTTCTCTTCGATCGCTCCTCACGCCGATGTACGAAAGGAGTTCGGATGGTACCCGCGCGAGAAATAGGTGTGACCGGGTTAACTCGATTCGAGATATTTTAGCGTCGATCTTCGAGCATTCGGTACGAGTTTCGTCCGTTTCTAAAGTAAAAAGGTGGAATATGTCTTTCCGCTTCCAACGACTCGACCCTTTCTCGTCCGACCTTTCTCCCATCGACACAGAGCGGCGGTTTATCGTCGGGCCGCTTCGTTCCGCGATGCAGTAGTAGTGGAACGTGGAAGACGGACGTGCGGTGGCCAGACGGTAGAATCTAAATATCCAGCTTACGATTTTAAGCCACTTAATCGTAGGCCCTCTAAAACTTAAGCCGCCATTAGTTTTTGCAGTGACAGCACCAAATCCTTGGCTTGCGGTTATAATCATTATGACGCAACCGCTAACTGGGATTAAGCTATCGGATTTTCGTTAAATAATTATCCACGAAGTGCAGGTCCGGTAGCGGCGTTAAACATAGGTGCCCCTTGATTTACACCGCCTAGATCGCCGTAGGCTAAACTCGAGACTCGTCCCTCTTCCACCGAAGCGATCGAAGGAAGGTGTGAAAGGCGTAGATTCGACAGGTTTCCGTTGGGTGCGTAGACGCAACGTCGGGAATGGAGAGGCCGGCCGATCTCCGTGCGGCGCGGACGGTGCCGGACACCCAAGCGTTTTATATTTAAACACGGGCCGCGATGCGCTTTTTGAGGGGCAAATTAAAAAGGACGCGTCGGCCGAGCCGAGGCCGTCGACGTGGTCGACGCTTTGAAAATGGCTTTGTCTCAAAAGTGCGCGGTATGAGGAAGAGCGGCCAGTCCGAGGAAGAAGGGGCAACATCGGAGAAGACATGCTCGGGGAGACATTCCTGGGATGCGGTATTCCTTTGAGGCGCGGACACGCGTTGACGGTTACCGGCCCGGCATCCCTTTCGCGGCGAATCGGCCGGCTAAACGTTAGAACGCCTGGGCTCCTTTCGGATCTTCTTCCTCGATCGCCCATCTGGGCCCAAGCCGCGCCACTCCTTTTTTCTCTTCTCTCTCCTTTTCTCCCTTTTGCTCCTACTTCGGACGCTAACGTTATGCGGTGCGGCGCCTTGGATACCTTCATGGACGGTCACGATTGGAAGCTCCCCGTACCTATCGTTTCTCGAGGAATACTTTTGTATTCTCCTAGAAATTTGAGTGAACGATAGATAAGTCGTGTACGGGTAGCGCGGCGCGATAACGAATGCCGCGCAATACTTTTTTCATCCCAAGGAAAGCTTCCATCGGTCTTGGCGTCTTATCGAGCGATCGCTTACAGTCGCAATTCGACATCTCGGAGAGAAGAGCGTCGCGATCGCGACGTAAGCAGGGTGATCCTCTCCGTCTGGAATTTTCGTGGGTGTACCTAGCGGGGAGTGTGCGGGGCAAGCCGGGGTACCAAAGTTTTCCGCAATATTCCGGGTCCTCCAGGTACCGTGTCAGAGCCAGAGGGGTTTCGACGGCGAATGTCGGCGTCCCACGGGAGTCTGAGTCCGCGTCAGAGCTGCCCCGGGTACGTTCCCCCGAGGTTCCCTCTCCCTCCACCCTCCGCCCTCCGCCCTCCACCCTCCACCCTCCGCCCTCCGCCCTCCGCCCTCCGCCCTCCGCTCTCCACCCTCCTTCGTCCCTGGCCCAGGACGTGGCAGCCACCGCAGCGGAGGCACCGGTAGGCAGCCCTTCCCAATGGCTGCTCGGCTGTGTCTGGCTGCCTGGCTGCCTGGCTGCCTGGCTGCCTGGCTGCCTGTCACGAGTTCAAGACGTACGGCGCCTGCAACCGGGGAGCAGAGATAGCAGTCTCCCCGGATAACCCGCAGGGCGCTGCTTTATTCACGGCATATCGATTAATGACTCGAAACCCCTCCTCTGGCTTTCTCGCCAATGCCCGAGGACCGCCGAAACCGAGCGCGTTTTGGGATGATTATGTCGACGGAAAGAAACTCGAGGAATGGTAACTACGCGGCTTCTCGAGGCCGCTCGGGCTGCCCGACTAAACTCTCGGCTCTCTGCGCGGAAGATTCGAACCGGGACTCTCGATCGTCGCTGACGAAGAATTTTTCGCCTCGCGATACATCCTCCTGGCTGTCGGAATGGAGCGTTGCTTTTTCTAGTTGTCGCGTATAGCGTGTCACAGGTACGAGAGCTTTGGAGTTTGTCGCACACTTTCGTCCTCCTTCATATTTTCTCGAGCGTTGTTCTCTTGGCCCAAAGCGGATCGCGTTACGTTCGTGAGATTGAATTTGCTTCAACGCCGTGTTGCTTCGAATACGCGGTGCTGGCTTCTTTCTATCGCGGAGGATGAATGCAAGGATTGTCGGTACTTACCGCGAAGATCGTAAAACGTTGATGCGCGTTCTCGGATTTGGCGCCAACATTCGTATACTTTTAGCGAGGCATACACACTTTCGAAGCACTTTTCCAGCGAGATACGCGTCGGCTCACGGTGAACTTTCTAGGAGGGTTTAACCGCAATCTGCGGTTATCTTTTCCGCGCATATAGATTGGTTCATGATAATACCTTCTCTTAGTATTCGGTAGACGCTGACGCGTCCCTCCTCGCATTGGCCCAACTTGAATTCATAAAAACTAACGAAGTTACGATCCCTCCGTTGCGTCCGTTTCTCAGCCTTAAAGGCAGACGTAAAGACGTTCCGCAGAAGCGAGCTAACTTCACCATCGAACGATAATGAGACGTCGGCTGGAGAAAAATGCGCGCGAGAGTTGTGGATCGACGAAACGTTTCGACTTTTCCCCGCGGCATACCGGCGCAAAAGGTGCGTTTTATTAGGAGGGCATTCGTCGGACAATGTCGAGAATGCGGGCAAAAGGAGAGGCGAGCTGAATATCGGGAGAAGGAGTTAAGCCGCAATATGCAGTTACCCTCCTGGCCGTGCATGCTGCAGTCATAATAATACATCCGTTTAACGATAGCCACGAAGCGCCGAGTCCGCCGAACGGCGCCCGAGATTGAAACCTGTATTTTCCGGGGCTCAGGTCCCGCTCTCTCCGCCCTCTCGTCCGCTTCCTCTCGCGAGGAAGGACCACCTTGCGCGGATCTTACCTAAGGCCGAAAAATCATCACGTCCGGGATGGGCCCGCATTACGCGGCTTTCCCCAAGCCCCGCTCCTTCTCCGTACGTCGTACCTAGGTAAACGCGTGCAGGCGGGCGCATAGGCAGGCCAGAGGGAGAGGAGGGGGAGAGAGGGAGCGAGAGCGCGAGTGCGAGAGGAGCGGGGCGGCTACCTTCGAGACGATAGCCAATCTCCTTACTTTTACGATTATCGCCCGAACATGCTATTCCACCTTGACGCTGAATTTTTTCGACGGTATTTACGGAGAATCAAACGGCCCCGCGTGAGAAAGGGAACGCTGGAATCGTTCCTTTTTTTCTTCCCCGTACAGCTCGACCCCTGAACGAACGAAATGGATTCGTAGCGCTGTACGGAAAATGCGAGGTGGAAATATCGTGGAAAGAAAGGGTAAAGGTAGCGAGACGATTAGAGGACAAGGTAGAGAGGCTCGAGGAAAGTTCTGTATCGGGCACGATGATGGATGAACCATTAAGTCTCGGTATCGTTGGTGGTGTACGGAGAGGGAACCGCTCGACACCAGCCTGACACGGCTGACAGGCCTGGGGGTGCGAAGGTGGTTCGATCGAAGGGCGGCCGTCGGTGCGGTACCTTGGCCGATGTCTTCTGGAATATTTAAGACCGGCCCTTGGCCCGACGCGCTTCTCCCACCTTGGCCGACGGCTAATGTTGATACGCCCACGCTTAGGTCTCCGTTGTTGTATTGCTTTGATAAAGAGCATCGCGACGACGCGCTACGAAATGGGGATCGGATGGAAATTCCATCGAACTTTGGTTATTATCGAGAACGGCGAGAAGCTACGATATTTGTTGCGTGCTTTGGATAGCAGAGCGTCGACGCGATTTGTTTTTTAGATCCTCAGCGATACGGGCGAGTCCTGATTTTCGAAGTATAGAAGGCGTACCGTAGCCGATTCCCGGAACGTCGCCACTGCGTTGATGTCGGATAGAACGGAATACGATACCTTTTACCGGTTGTACGTATATCGTACGAGTATTTTTTCAGATCTGGAGGGACTCGGAACGATTCGAATCTTGCGCTTGTCCGCTGGTCGCACTTGGCGGCTTAATCGAGACAAACGTCCTCGTTTGCGTAAAAGCTGAGGTGGTAGCGGGAGAAAAACTCGCGATTCGACACCCTCCAAATCGGTCGGTCGTGGGGCAATCGTTCGGAGTGGCAAGTTGGTCGAGTAAACTCGTTGGTCGGCGGATAAACGACGAGAGGGGGTCGGGAGGGGAGGGGGCGCGTGGCGGCGATGGCGGGAGGGAGGGAGGCGGGGGAGGTTGTACGGAAAATAACAAACGACCTGTTGGTCACGTGGACAGGGGTGTAATTTTTTAAGTTTAATTTTGTGGTCCCACGCGACAAACGAATGGCCGTACCATACAAGCATGGCCGGTCGGTGTACTCTATAGGTATACATCGCGTTGAAAACACGACTCGTCGTTGCGCTTTTGATGATATACAGCGAACGGTTTCTCGACGAGATAACTTTACGAATCGGCAAAAAGCACGGTGCGCCGCGATGATTTATGCCCGATCGGGGCCCGTTCCTTTATGATTTCCCACATCAGGATAAATAACTTTCCTCTTTAAGCGGCGTTCGCCGAAACTACCGGCCACCCCCCCCCCCCACTCCCTTCCCCCTTTCCCAACGTCACCAGATCTGTTTTTCTATCGTAGTTTTTCAATTACGCCCCTCGTCCGTATTCGGCGCATTACGTCAATCGAGACGAGGGCGCACGGAAGAACTCCCACCGCCGATCGTTTCCTTTTCCTTTTTTCACGCATATACAGATTTTATTCTTTCACCGGTGATATGCAAATGCAATAGGATTAATGGCTGCTTGTCTCTCCGCAGGGGACGAAGAGTGGGACGATGCCAACGAGCAGAATATTCCGGGGGCGCTCGAGCAGGATAACGAAACGGCTGGAATTAAGCGTGAATGTAACCAAATATTTTTTTCACCCCACTCATATGTCCAGTTACGTTCTTCCACTTGACGCGCAAACAGTAGGTTCACGAATCAAATTCTCTCTCCTCGCGCGCGGTCTATCACGATACAATGATTCTGGTTCGATACCAAGATCAAACTTTCGACTATTTCGAGTTATCGGATAGATGGCGTCGAGTTCTCGCGAACCCTTCGAGATTGCAAATACGACTCGTCCTTTCGCAAAGTACGATTCGATTTCTTTCGTGAGCATCGATCGAACGTATAGAAAGTTTGATAGAGAGCGAAAGAAACGTCCCTACTTGCCCGTAACGCGCATCATCCTGCACGCAAATTTTCCGGAATGGCCGTGTAACCATAATTCTTATTGTCGCAGCGGACGATGACGAGGAGGAGGAAGAGGAGGAGGAGGAGGAGGAGCTTCAACGTGCGTTCAGTCGTCATTCGGAGGGTAAGTCGATCGAAGCTTTGCCATGGATTTCTCAAGTATCCGCATTATCGGTCGACATTCGCGATCTCTTTGCGGTGAGTCGTGCCGAGAGAGAATTCCGGCTCGTTCGAAAACGTGCGACGGGCGAAAGCCTCGGCGCGCTTAGCTGGCTATCGTTGCATTCGCAACAATGCCGAGGAATTGAGGTGCGTCTGCTACATTACTTTTATCAGTCCTCGCGGGACCGCGCCAACGCCCCCACCCCCGCCCCCGCACTCGGCCCTCGGCCGCTGGGGCGACGCAAGGATACGCTCAGACACGCACCGTCATTGTTCGGAGGTGCTCAAGAAGTGCAGCCCCTCCTTAGTTAGATCCCATGAATACGGGATTTCGCCCTCTCCCGGGAATTCCCCAGCCCCAACTCCGACCCCGCGAGTTACGCACATCGCGCATAGTAGAATGCATCGTAGAGTGCATCCTGGAGTGCATCGCAGAGTGCATCGAGGAATTCATCGAAGAATGCCCTCGCGGTTTTTGGAATTCTTCCAGATGAATTCGTCGTTCCTTTGTTTTTTTTTTTTTGCGCGTGGAAGCTTCTGGAGCTCGCGCAAGAGAATTACTTTTCGTACTCGCGAGTCCTATCCGAGAGGCATCATCGAATACATCCTGTTTGGCGAAGCGATCCATTCAGGCTCGTTGTCCAACGCTTCTCGTTCGTACAACTTTTCGCCTCGAGAATCGAGGGCAGCGTTCTTAGGACTTAGCCGCTAAACTAGGTTTCGAAAGAGCCGGTTGCGGGGACTTTTCGTAGGTCCACGCGTTTCGCTCGAGAGTCTCGCAACGTCGACAGAGCGTCGCGTGTTATCCGCGAGTACGCCTTCCGTACAGAGATATCATACATACGTATGTGTAACGTCGGCTTCGGTATCCGCTTCTTCGAAGTTGATATTTTATCTTTTGCTACACCCGAGCGTACCTTGCAGCAAACACGAGGATAACGGTCGAAACTATACTTGGAGGATGATTTCCTTTGTCGGTGACGTTCCGAGTCCACCCAGGAAAATGCACCATCCGTCGTGACTTACTCGTTACACGGTCCTCCCTACCTCGAAAGATTCGTTTCCTTTTCAGCGGATCCTGTATTTTCTTTCTCGAAGAAGAGAAAAGATCCGACCTTTATCCGTTTCTCCTGGTACGGCTCGATTATTATTTCACGTTACCTTTCGCCAAGTGTACTTGCGCGCGCTTTATACTCGAAGGTAAAACCGTCTTGGAGAAGCTCGGAACGAGGTTGGATCCCCGAGGAGGCCGTGCGCTCCCCAGGGAGATGCTCCCCCCGCCTGCTTACCAGAAAACATTCGACTTTCTTCCTATCTTTAATATCGCCGGTATTAGCGCTATGCACCGCTTACCACGGGCTCGTCGTATAGAAACGTGGATGTACCCAGGCCCCGTCTTCTTTCTTATTACATCGAGCGGCATATTGGAAATAAAGTATCCGCCGGTGTAATTTTACTTTACATCGTTTCGAGAGCCGGTAAAACTCATCCTCTCCAACGCAATACTGGCTATGTCCTTGAGTAGGAATACGAAAGACGTGGATCGCAAGACGTATAATACTCGACTAGCCGATATCGCGATACGGCGAGGCCATCAAATTGTAAGGCGCATTGGCAAAACACAGGAAAGCCAAAGTAATCGGACTTACCGCTTCGACGCGTCGTTATCGGTGCTCTATATTCGTAATCGAAGCGATGCAAAAAGTTAGTCAACCGCACGAATAGTGGAATCGATTTGAGCGTACGCGAGCAAACGCGTTCCGGGCGCGTTTGACATCGCCGATTGGAAGGCAATTATCCTGGAGAATCGGTCGGTGGCTCGAGGTAGGCTGAAAAAAAGAAGCGACACAAAGGCGGGCAGGGAAAAGAGCGCGGTAGGCCACTGGCAGGGAGGGTAGAGATGGAGGAGAATGACGGCGCGAGGAGGGAGGAGGAGAGCGAGGGGCCTGGTGGGGAGGGGCTAGAAGCGCGAGGATCGCCTGGGATCGCTAATGAGCTCGCAACGAGGTTCGAGTAACGAGGAAAATAAACTCTCAGCGGGTAGTTTACGCTTAGAGCGGGCGCGTGTGCGCGGTTATACATCATCCTTGTGTTATTATCATCCGGGGAATATTGGCTCCGTTTCATGGCGAAGGTGGCGAGTCGAGGGGCCTGGCAAAAAGGGGGGCACGGGTTAACGCCTTACGGCTTACGGCTCGCGGCTCAGGGCTTACGGCAACTACCACCGAAGAATGGCGGAGATGGGGGCGAACGCGGCTTTGCTACCTTTTTGTCTTGTTTTGTTTTGTTTTGTTTTGTTTTGCTTTTTCTTTTTTTTTTCCCGTGAAAAGGGCTGCCACCAGTCACCCTCGGTGGGCCTCGATTATTCGAACAACCGGCTGGTGGATACGCGCCTCTTTCCTCCTTCTTCCCTCATTGTGCGTCGGGCCGGGTGTAGGCAATTAAGAATCGCTGGTTACGGGAGCACGCGCGTTACCCTTGCAACAAAGCGACGCGAGGATATCAGCCGCTGGGCTTTTCAAAAGTTGCACCTCGAAATGCTTCGACGTTTCCAGGGAAAAAAGGGAGCCTTCCTTTTTCCAACCGGCCGATTCCAAGTCACGGAGACGGTTACTCGGCCGACGTTCGTCGACTCGACACGATCGTTGTCACGCTCGTTACATCGCGCCGGAGGTACGATCGCTCCATAATACCGCGCGGTTGCTCTTTCGCTCTCTTGAACGCGTAATTTCGTGTCGCGCCGTGCCGTCCTTTATTTTCCACGCTCTTCGTTTTGAGAGTGGAAACGGAATAAGGTATCGGTAGACTCCGCAGTCTGATTCCGCCGCGATTCACGATCAATTATTCCGCTCGAAAAAGCTCGGCACTTTTTCGCTTTTTTTTAGCACTGCCAAGGAAACGTTGCCCGGAGAGTTTCTCGCGACGAATCGAGATCTCTGGCGTTAAGAAAATGGGCAGGCAAATCCCTGCAGCCATTGGCAGAGGGCCGAAGGTCCTACGATCCGATGGTGGGCGCGAGGAAGGAACGAATGGACGGGGTCGAAGGAACGTACGTTTGCCAGAACGCCGCATCTCTTTCTCGTCGTTATTTTTTCGGCATGTCCGCCGAGCGAAATCGAGAGCACCTCTCGCGTATCGTACCGCTAACCGCTGATAAAAAATCGAATTTGTTCGACCGAGAAGGGGCCCCCTTAAGAGAAGCCCTTGGGGATTCTCAAGGTTGCCGGAGTTTTTGCACCCCGAAATATAGTAAAAGATACGAGATATCGAAATTCCCGGAATCGAGGATCGGCCGATGTCGCGTCCACGGCCTGCGCCCCATCCTCGAGCCTTTCGACACTTTTGTAAAAACAAGGCGCCGCGTCCGTCCACTTCTCGATACGTTCTCCTTTCATCGATACGCGGGCGCTCATTTCCTCCTACGATGTAGAAAAGGTGGACCATCGACGGGCCCATTGCGAGCCCATTGCGAGCGCGACGTTAAAAGGGCGGGTCATCAAACTCCGCTCGACTCCCTTTCGTACGCACCTCGACGCTATTCGACCGGAAATCATTGGGGGGTAGCGGCAGATAGGTAAGGAGCTATCCAGATCCCAGGCGGGAAGCTGGAAGGTCCTGTAGTCCGCGATGTGGGATCCAGGAGGGGTCGAGGCGAGCACTGGCGGTGCGAGAGGCGCGGAGCGAGGAGGCTGGAGGCAGGGGAGAGGAGGAGGGAGAGGGTGAGGGGGAGGAGGAGGAGGAGGAGGAGGAGGAGGAGGAGGAGGAGGAGGAGGTGCTGGTGGTGGTGGAGGGAGGGGGAGGGTGGAGCGAGGTGGACGAGGAGGGTGGAAGGGGGCTAGGCGAGGGTATATTATGGGGAATGCCAGGAGAATCCCGAGGGACCGCGAGAGCAGCCCAGTGCGCATGCGTCGAGCTGATTAGTTCTCCCTCTTCGCTCCCCCTCCCCCTCCCCCGTCCCCCGGCGCTTCGTTCTCCTCTGCTCTGCTCCGCTCTGCTCTGCTCCGCTCTGCCCTGCTCTGCTCTCTCGCGCTCCCGAGTGCTGGCAGCGCCAGAGGAGAGCACCGACTCCCGAGGGATCTGGCCCCGCTGCTGCCTCTTCGCGCCCACCTACTCTCTCCTACCTACCGATATCTCCCTCCTCTCCCCTCGCGCTTCTTCTGCCCGCCATCTCGCCTTCCGGTCGCTCTACAGCGCCCACCGACCAACCGTTATCCTCGAGCCTGCCGATATTTTCCCAGAATCCTTCACGATCTTGCCCTCCTTTACCCCCTGCATCCCTTTCACGACTCTTTCCTACTCTTTCCTCTCTTGTATCCATGCTGTTTTCGGGACAGTTCGAGGGTGTATCGAGCGCACCACTGGATTCTCGCCAAAGTCCTTTCATCATCTACGGTGGCCTTGTGCATCCGACCGTTGGACGGAGCTACGTGCCCACCAACCACCGGCGTGCCTCCGAATGGCCCTTGATCAAGAGCAAGGAAAACGGCTTTAGGTACATCGGCGCTTTCTCGGTGCGACTGTACTTGGCGATATAAGGCCGTCCCAGGTGACGAGCTGCCTCGGGCCGTGCCACGGCTCTACGTATCCCTCGGGACCGACTCTGCTTCTCCCTCTTTTTCTCTCCCTCTCCCTCTCCCTTTTTCTACCTACCCACTCGCGCACCCCCTCTCTCTCCCCTTCTCGTCCTTTCGCCCTCTCTCTTCTTCGCTCCACTCCTATCCTCTCCTCTCCTCTCCTCTCCTCTCCTCTCCTCTCCTCTCCTCTCCTCTCCTCTCCTCTCCTCTCCTCTCCTCTCTTCTCCTCTCCTTTCCTATCCACGCCTCGCGGGGCTCTCTGCACCGGTGCGCTCGCGTAAACGTACATAAATGAAGACACACCGACGCGTAAACTTCCAACACGCGGGCTAAGCGGTTCACGGTGTACTGCAGGGCTGCACCTGATACACCGTGTTACGTCCACGCACATCCGGCTCGACACACGCGTATCGCGCTTTTTCTTCTCTTCGACTATTATTTCAACGCTGGATCCATCCGAACGGTCAAAACGATCCACCTGGAATTGCGCGTGCGTATTCCACGAAATTGACGAGAGTGCATTCTCGAGGACGAGATTTTGCGATACGGTTTTGTCGCGCTCCCTGAGCGATCGAGTGGATCCATTCGCTATACTCTTTTGTTCCCGTCGAGAAAGTGCGACGGAGCGCACGTCGAGGAGCGTCTAGAAAACGGAAACGTTGGCGCGCTACTTTGGAAAGGATCTCGAATCTGGAGTATCTTTAGATAACACCGCGCGATCTTCCAAGGGTTAATATTAGGAGGATTGGAGGGTAAAGGGGGTGGGGAAGAGGGCGCGCGTCGAGTAGCATTTGGGGGAAGGCACATCGCGAGGGAAGTGTGCACCGTGCACGCATGCTTCCACGTGGCTCGTGGTAGAGCTTCGTTGGGCGTGCAGTCGTAGGGGGGGGGGGGGGGGGCCCAACCCCGGGGCCCCATTGGGGGCCGCCCGCCCACAACCGGG
>JBCFXI010001392.1:0-56869 GCA_038496175.1 Ampulex compressa | reverse complement strand
TAGCTTAGCAATACTAATAAACCATTCATCTATATCGACACAAGTCTCTGGCAAAAATTACTTGAACCTCACCATCCATAACAAACCTTTTAAATCAAGTACAATCCCACAATATTATATGTGAGATCTGGCGTACCGACAAAATCGTTTTTGTCATAAAGGTAAAATCTATATAATATCTACATCAGGTAAACGGCTAAAAATGTGTGAGTACAGATAAAGTCAATGGACATTGAATGGTATTAATGGTATGGGCACATTTCTGCTCGATGTGTCCTAATTTATTACATCCAGAGTTTGTAAAATACAACAGCCTAAATTTCTATCGATCAAAAAGTTTTGTATTTCATTAAAACCTAGAAAAAACTGCATTCTTTATTCTGCTTTGATACGTGCTCATTTGCTGCATCTAAATGCACAAGCTTCAAAGGAAAATCCTGACCAGATGTAACGTAGCATATTTCGTTTTCTTAAATTTAACGGCGGTTGTCTAGTGCATATATTCACATTTGTTTAAGAGGGTCGAATCTCGCAATGTCCTGTTACACGATGTCCTTCGCTGCGCAATTTTTCGTCATAGTATTAGCCATCGCTACTACGCTCGTTAATGTAAGTAATACTGGCGCTGAAATTTTGAAGAGTTAGGACTTTTTTAAGGGTAATGAACCACATGCTACCAACATTTGTTACGAATGTCCATCCAATAGCTCTCTTTCAAATACGCGATAATTTGGCCTCGGGAAATCTCATAATGGTATTTGCATTAAGTTTTGCTATGCTTGCTTATTATTTTGGGGTGTTCGTAAATATCACACCTGGACAAAACGTGGTGGATCACAGTTCCGAACTCTTGAACAAACTGTAATTATGTTTCAGTCATTTATGATCTGCAAATTTCTTTTCCATAATGTAAATTTAGCACTAAATGTATATTTTTAGCATTATTTACTGCATTACTTTATATCTAAGTTGCATGCTTTTCTTTTTCTACGCATGTTGGTATGTGCACGTTATTTCGATTATTATTATTCACGTCTTGAGAGTAATCGCTGATTACTATTATCCACCGGGAGGATACTGTACATACTCAGAATCAGATTGCTGTTTAGAGCGCGTTCTTATCAAAATTGCTACTTCATTGAAACGACATTATTAATTATATTTTCGTACGTTCACGTTGCAGTTATAGTAGCAACTGGTATCAAGCGCCTCTGAAATTGCAAAAGCTATTGCCGTTTATGATGCAGAAAGCTCAAAAACCATTCATCCCATCTGCTGTAGGAATTATAGATATGACGTACGAAACTTGCAGCATGGTACGATCGGTATTTTGTTACGTCTTTTGTTCACTAAACTTTTCTCTCACTTCAAACAATGTCGTTATATAGGATACTGTAACAAATCAGTCTGTGTTTAAATATAAGGTGAAAAAGTCTCAGTCGACATAAGTTTAAATATCATCGGTTTCCGACATATTTTTGCAAGTTAACATCGCGATTGTCTTATTGGATTGATTACTTATTTATTTACTCGAATGGCAATAAATACTCTGAATGTTCTCGATCAATTCCTACTGCAAGAAGCTATTATCCAAAAATATTTATAATATTAGAAGTAGTTCACCTTTCGACCCGTGTCCACTTAGGCTTTTTCACGTACCATATAGTGTTCTAAATACCAATATCTATTGAATGCATTCTCGTTTAATACTGTATAAGTCTGCTATTGCGTTGTAGCTTATTATCATGGTAACCCTCGATTGTTAGAAATACGCACATTTTAAATTCTGAGGCAAGGCAAAAAATGTTATCACTGCATGTATGGTTGTTTTAGATCGTGCAAACATCTTTCTCTTACTTCATGATGTTGTCTTCTATTGAAAAATGAAGAACATCAAGGACATGCTGTAAATCCCACAGGCTAGTTACGTTATTTTTTAAGTTTTCAATTTTTAAATTTGGTACTAAGAGTTATTCTCGATAGAACACTGGTTTGTAGGTCACGTATCTCAAATCGAGATGAAAATGTAATATTCTGTAAGGGTATTGTAAATGGTGTATAATCGTTGGTAAAACATTATTAACCCTTTCGGTACTCCTGACGCTCTTTGCCGGCAGCCACGAAATGTTCGTTGGGTACTACCGTTTTTTGGGTAAACACGTTTTCGCGGCTTGCGTTGTCGCACAGTGCAACCACACTTGTGAAAATATTTCTCGCACTATCAATGTGCAACCGCTGCCAGCTCTTCTTCCGTATCGAAAGAGTCACTTTCGGCACGACGCTCCGTCCCACACGAGGGGTTCCGCGGCTGGGCCCGCTCTACCGAAACGGTTGAATATAGATTTGAATAGATTTCAGCATGTAATACGGTATGTGAAATAAAAAACGGTAAAGTAAGTGCAATATCATTAATGCAGAATTTTTTTACACTTTTCCGCCGCTGCAGAATTCTCGATAAATCCCAGACAAATGTCCAAGCAATGGAGTTCGGTTATAAAGCAAATGAACGTTCGTCGCTTTCATGTTCGGTCAGCAACCTTAAATACACACCCATGCGTGCACTTATATGCCGATCGTATCACAGCATTTTCAAAGGAAACGTCAAACACACTGCGAGGAGATAGGCCTCTTACGGAGAACGTGAGACGCATGTTGACTGAAGGAAGGTTGAATGCCGACTGCGCTTTTTCACCGTATTTCCACCTCCCCGCATAATTCATATAAAAGCTACGAATATATGAAAATTACGCGTATGGTACTCGGGTACATAATTTCTTTAAGTATACGCCTGGACGCGTCGCGAAACGGACCCCGAAGCGCCCGATCGATACCCAATGAGCGGGTTGCGTTCATTTAATATTCAACGAAAAAAGCACGCGTTGCTCCCGCCACGATCTTTTGCTTGTTATCTTACAGTCGCTCAAAGCTGCTTTTACAATAAATAGAATATCTGCGGTCAGACAAATGTTCAAAAAAGAATATTCAAGTTCAAGGGATGTTTGACGGTTCGTCGGAGTCGACTTCCATCTCCGTTTAACAGTTGGCCGTCAGCTTTCTAAGAGGAATGATTCTCTTCGAGTATCCGTTGTTTAAGATGAGTCGGAAGTTTCTCCTACTTGTGGGCCAATGGCCATATGATGCTGGTAACAGGAAGTATCTGATAAGGGCTGCGATTTGTCTAGTTCCTGTATTAGCTTGTGTCACTGAGGTAATTCATATATTCGACTTTTACATCTTACGATTAATTCATGGTATTTAAACTCAAACTAACTGTCGGCAGCAATGAATGAAACAAATAATCTATAATTGCTTAGTAAATCAATGCTCATTGTAATCTGCTTCTTAATTACTTGTATAACGCCATATTACAGAACACGCGAAGTAAACGTACAACTAAACCATGAAGTTTTAATTAAAAATTGGGCTTTCGCGGATTAACGAAGAACTTGGGCAACTATAGGTTTATACATTAATAGTATATATTTGATGTGTATGTTTGTCTAATATGACGTATTCCTTTCGTCCATCTGACACAATTTCAACAGAAGAAGTCAAAGTACAATATTTCTTGGTGCAGGGCAGCAAATTGTAATTCCGAACACTTTTATTTAGATATACGAGCTTATTAGTGCGAAAAGCAAGTTTGAGCAAATTATGAATGTACTTCCTCTCTTCACTTTCATGATGGTGGTTTCTTTAAAATACTTGACTTGTTGGATCAAAAATGGTGTTGTAAGTAGCGTAAATATACCCTTAAATCTCTCGCGAGCCATTGATGTTGTGGACTTAAGTTAATCGCACTTCGTGACAGGATTGTTTACACGTAAAATCTTCGAATTGCAGATACGAGATGTGTTGGAATTTATTGCGCTTGATTGCGACGCTTTGCGATCGAAAAGCGAAATTGAGATCATGAAAAGTTCTGCTGCGAAAGGATGGATTTTGGGGAAGTCGTACACGAGTAAGCTTTACGAGTATAGGAACATTAAACTCTTGCAAGGGGGAATTCCTACGAATTAGTGTATGAAAATATCCAAAAATTGTATGACTCGAAAGAAAGAACATGCATGATGGTTAAACGAGGTGTTTACAATTCTGATGTACAACAATACATTTGTACAATTTCAGTGATCACGTACAGTGCTTTGGTCGGTTTTGTACTGACGTTATTCATTCCGAATATTCTAGATGTAATAAAGCCTTTGGACGAATGTCGAGTGGAGAGAATTGTAACCGAGGCTGGATACTTAAACAAACTTCGAGGCTACAGCTCTTACGTTATCTTGAACATTCAGTGCGTTATCGTTGAAGGAGTCATGATCATTGTAGCAGCAGACATACTTTTTATGGCAGTCGTTAATTATATTTGCGGAATGTACTGCATCGCGGGGTGAGTGTTGATCCGTGACGTTTAGAATTCTTTACTGTGCCTATATTTAAACAAATCAAAGCTTTATTGACATTATAAGGAGATCGAGTGTCACCTTGTATTTTCATCGTAAAACCGTTTTAATATATGTGAGAGTGATTTATTTTTTTATCGATTGAGTGATTCATTTTTTGAACAGGAAATACAGAATTTTAAGTACAACCGCTAGCCTGACGATAAATATGTTGATAATTCTACGCGTAAATTTTTCCGAGCTGAATCACGAATATATTAATGTCAAACTGTGATATACGTGCAGACCATAATATTTTAGGTACAGGTTGGAGCACATGTTCGACGAGATACAATTGATGTCTGACAGCCAAGCAAAAGCAGTGATTCGTCAGCGAATATTACACGTGATAACGCAGCAGTTGAATATTGTAAAGTTCGTAAAGCAACTGATAATCGGTTTAACGCATATGTATTACTATAATTCTTCAAGCAGCTTTCGACATTATCCACATTTTACATTCTACCACGAGTTCATTTATCATGAATCGTAGAAGATAGTAGCTTTGAAATTTCCGTAGAGGGTCCAGGATAATCACGGTAAAAGATTAGACATTGGTCTAAACAGTTTGAAGACAAAACCTGGATCACAAATCGATATTTCAGTCGCTCTTTTAGCAGCTATGTTTGTATCTACGATATTGCCAATGTCAGTAAAACTTAAGCGAATTAATGTAGAATGTTTAGAATTCTGAAATCGATCGTGATATGTGAGATCTGGCGCACCGACAAAATCGTTTGTAGCATAAAAGTAAAATCTTTATAACATCTACGTTACGTAAACAGCTAAAAATGTACGAGTACAGATAAAGTCAATAGACATTGAATGGTGTCAATGGTATGGGCACATTTCTGCTCGATGTGTCTTAATTTATTACATCCAGAATTTGTAAAATGTAGCCTACACTTCTCGATCACAAAGTTTTATATTTGAATAAAACCTAAAAAATCCTGACCAGATGCACTGTAGCATAATTCGTTTTTTTTTAAATTTAATGATGGTTGTCCAATACATATCTTCACATTTGTTTAAGAGGGACCAATCTCGCAATGTCCTGTTACACGATGTCCTTCGCTGTGCAATTTTTCGTCATCGTGTTAGCCATCGCTACTACGCTCGTTAATGTAAGTAACACTGGTGTTGAGATTCTGAAGAGTCAGGACTTTTTCAAAGGTAATGGTACCAACATTTGTTACGAATATCTATCCAATAGCTTTCTTTCAGATACGCGACAATTTGGCCTCGAGGAATTACATACTGGTACTTGCATTGATCTTCGCGATGCTTGCTTATTATTTTGGGGTGTTCGTAAATATCACGCCTGGACAAAACTTGGTGGACTGCAGTTCCGAACTTTTGTTTAAACTGTAATTATGCTTCAGTCATTTGTGATCGGCACATTGCTCTTCCATTATGTAAATTTTGTACGAAATGTATATTCTTAGCTGTATTTTCTGCATTATTTCATATCCGAATCGCGCATATTTTCCCTTTTCACGCGTTTTTGTTATATGCGGGTTATTACGAGCATTATTTTTCACATCTTGAAAGTAATTGTTCATTAATATTGTCCAAGAAGAGGAAACTGCACATATTTTAAATTAGATTCGATGTTCGGAACGCGTTCTTATATTAATCGTTACTTTTCTGAAGTGACATTAATAATTATGCTTTCGTGCAATTACGTTGCAGGTATAGTAGCAACTGGTATCAAGCGCCTCTAAAAGCACGGAAGCTATTGCCGTTTATGATGCAGAAAGCTCAAAAACCGTCCATTATTTCCGCGGAAGGAATATTAGATATGACGTACGAAACTTGCAGCATGGTACGTATGTTTTATAATTTACCCTTCGTTCACTAAAGTTTTCTGTGACTTTAAACACTTTCCTTAGACAGGATAATAAAATTAATCATTCCGTGTTTAAATATACGGTAAAAAAGTCGCAGTTGAAATAAGTTTAACTGTCAACGGTTTCTAAGATATATTTGCAAGTTAATATCGTGATTAAGTTATTGAAGTATATTTTCACTTAAATTTTAATAAATTGCGCGCAAATGTCTTTTATCAATTTCTCATACGTGTTTTGAATCTAATTGGTGTTGAACAGGTACTAATGTAGTTACAAATGTAGGATGATTCCAGAAGAAGGATGAATGCTGCTTATATCCACAGAAAGTCGACAATTGCGTAGAATATATTAAGGAGGTTTATTCTGAAAAGTGGATATAAGCGTATCGCTCGTACAAAGATCGTAATGCGATTGGCCACAAGGACCTGTCGAAACTTGCATCGCGACTCAACGACGCAGTGGCCACCGATACGACGTGGCCTTGAGATCGCGCCAAAAGTGTCCATGTTTTATTGTGATTTGCAAAATTTTGTAAATATCCAAAATCCAGTTGTGAGTCAACGATGATACTATTAAACAAAGATGTGTACAATCTTAGAAGTAGTTGACCTTTCGACTTGTGTCCACTAGACCTTTTTCATTCAGTATAAAGTGGTCTAAGTACGAATAGTTTTTGAATGTTATTTTATTTAATACTGCACTAGTCCACTACTTCGGCATCACGTCATATTATGCTACCCCTTGATTATCTGAAATATGCTTATTTTAAATTCTGTGTCAATCAGAAAGTTCGACCTCATAAAAAAATCATCGGTTAATAAATAGACGCATTGCAAAAAATTCAGACCATAATAACCGTTATTTGCACATACATGATTCGTATATTATGCTTTCTACTTTATTATTTTAGATCGTGCAAGCATCTTTCTCTTACTTCATGATGATGTCTTCTATGAAAAAATAAAGAACATATCGGGGATTATTTTTGTATATACAACAGGCTAATTAAATTATCATTTAGTCAAGCATGGCGATAGAATTTAATCTCGGAAGAACGCAGGTTAGTTCATCACGTGCCCCAACACAAAATAAAAATGAAATATTCTGTAGACATTGTAAATAGCACGGGTATTGTATCTAATCAATTAAGATCAAATGAATATTTTCTTTGTTGTTAAAGGATAACAAGGTATGTACAATGAAAGAGGGTCAGGTAAGTGCAACATCAATAATGTAGAATATTTGTACGAATTTTTGCCCCTACATTCCAATAGATAATTCTTACTAGATCCCGGACAAGTGTTCAACTAATAGGGTACGGTTATAACCCAAATCAGAGTCCGTCTTTTTAATGTGCGATCAGTGACGTATTAAATTGCGCTTCAGTGAAGTATTTGTAGAAGAAAATAAACGTGCACTATATTATCTTTCAAAAGATACATTTGGTTTTACACTACCTTAAGTACAAATGCACAGGTGCATTGTTTCTATACGTCTCTCGTATCACAGTATTTTCAAAGGAAACGTCAAAGGCACTACGAACATACAGCGACCTTTCTTGCGGAAAGCGTAAGACGGATATTGACTGAAGGAAGGTTGAGTGACGACTGCGCTCTCCCACCGTATTTCAACCTCCCTCGAAGAGTTTGTATAAAAGATTCCAAAATACGAAAATTCCCTTCATGATACTCGTGTACACAATTTCATTAAGTATACGCTGTGTCGTCGCGACAGGAACTCCAAAGCGGATGATCGATATCCAATGAGCGGGTTGCGTTCATTTAATATGCAACGAAAAACATACGCGTTACACCGGCCACGATCTTCTGCTTGTTATCTTATAGTCATACAAAATTGCTTTTACAATAAAGAGAATATCTTTGATCGGACAAATGTTGAAAAAAGAATATTCAAGTTCAAGGGAAGTTTGACGGTTCATCAGAGTCCACTTCCCCCTCCTCTTAACAGTCGGTCGACAGCTTTCGAAGAGGAATGATTCTCTACGAGTATCCGCTGTTTAAGATGAGTCGCAGTATTACAGAACACGTTTAAGATAACGCAGTATTACAGAACACGCGAAGTAAACGTACGGCTAAACCATGAAGTTCTAATTAAAATTTTAGCTTGCGCAGATAAACGAAGAATTGGGCAACTATAAATTTATACATTAATAGTATATATTTGATGTGTATGTTTGTCTAATATGACGTATTCCTTTCGTCCATCAGACAATTTCAACAGAAGAAGTCAAAGTACAATATTTCTAGGTGCAGAGCAGCAAATTGTAATTCCGAACACTTTTGTTTAGATATACGAGCTTATAAGTGCGAAAAGCAAATTTGAGCAAATTGTGAATGTGCTTCCTCTCTTCACTTTCATGATGGTGGTTTCTTTAAAATACTTGACTTGTTGGATCAAAAATGGAGTCGTAAGTAGAACAAATATAATTTTAATTCTTTCGCAATACTGTCAATGTTGCGGACTTAAGTTATTTATAATTCATGGTAGGATTATTTACACATAACAGTTTCGAATTGCAGATACGAGATATGTTGGAATTTATTGCGCTTGATTACAATGCTTTGCGATTAAAAAGCGAAATTGAGATCATGAAAAGTTCTGCTGCGGAAGGATGGATCTTGGGGAAGTCTTACATGAGTAAGCTTTACGAATATAGGGACATTAGAAACTTGCTAGGTTGAATTCCTACATATTAGTGTATAAAAATATGCAAGAATCTTATGCCTCGAAAGAAAGAACATGCATAATAGTTAAATGAGTTGTTTACAGTTCTGCCGTACAACAATACATTTCTACAATTTCAGTGATCACGTACGGGGCCTTGGTCGGTTTTATATCAACGTCATTTGTCCCGAGTATCCTAGATATGGTAAAGCCTTTGGAGGAATGTCGAATGGAGACAATTTTAACCGAAGCAGGATATTTAAACAAACTTCGAGGCTACAGCTTTTACGTTGCTCTGAACATTCAATGTGTAATCGTTGAAGGAGTCATGATCATTGTAGCAGCAGACATACTTTTTATGGCAGTCGTTAATTATATTTGCGGAATGTACTGCATCGCGGGGTGAGTGTTGATCCGTGATGTTTACAATTCTTTGCGGTGCCTATATTTAAACAAATCAAAGCTTTATTGACATTATAAGAAAATCGAGTGTCACCTTGTATTTTCATCGTAAACCGGTTTAATATATGTGAGAGTGATGATCTTTTTTATCGATTGAAAGTGATTCATTTTTGAATAAGAAATACAAAATTTTAAGTACAACCGCTAGCCTGACGATAAATATATTGATAATTCTACGCATAAATCCTTCCGAGCTGAATCATGAATATATCAATGTGTAACTGTAATTTACGTGAAGACCATAATATTTTAGGTACAGGTTGGAGCACATGTTCGACGAGATACAACTGATCTCCAACAACCAAACGAAAGTAGTGATTCGCCAGCGAATGTTAAACGTGATAACGCAGCAGTTCAATATTGTAAAGTTGGTATTACCGAAAGACAGATTGTATGTACATATAAGTTTATTAATTCTGTACAAGTGTGTAGTCAAGCAACTGATAAAAGCTTTAATGCATATTTATTAATATAATTCTCCAAGCAGCTTTTGACCTTATCTACATTGTACATTCTACCACGAGTTTATTTATCATGAATAGCAACTTTCAAGTTTCCGTATAGGGTCCAGGATGATTATGCTAAAAGATTAAATTTTAATGTAAACGGTTTGATGGCAAAACCTGGATCGCAAATCGACATTCTAGTGGCTCTTTTAGTAGTTATGTTTGTATCTACGATATTGCCAATGTCAGTGAAACTTAAGCGAATTAATGTAGAATGTTTAGAATTCTGAAATCTTTATAATAGCTGCGTCTCGTAAACGGGTAAAAATGTGCGAGTACAGATAAAGTCAACAGACATTAAATAATATCAATGATATGGCCACATTTCTGCCCGATGATTGTATATTTATTACGTTCACAGTTTCAAAAATGTAGCCCACATTTTTGGAGCACAAAGTTTTATATTTGAATAAAACCTAGCAAAAGCTATGTTCTCTATGTCGGTTTAAGACGTGCTCATATGCTATATCTGAATGCACAATTTTCATAGGAAAATCCTGATAAGATGCAACGTAGCATATTTCTTTTTTTTTTTTTTTAATTTAATGGCGGTTGTCTAGTACATATTTCCACATTTGTTTAAGAGGGACCAACCTCGTAATGTCCTGTTACACGATGTCCTTCGCTGCGCAATTTTTCGTCATCGTATTAGCCATCGCTACTACACTCGTTAATGTAAGTAACACTGGCGCTGAGATTCTGAAGAGGCAGGATTTTTCAAGGGTAATGCTACCAACATTTTTTACGAATATCCATCCAATAGCTCTCTTTCAGATACGCGACAGTTTGGCCTCGAGGAATTACCTACTGGTACTTGCATTGATCTTCGCGATGCTTGCTTACTATTTTGGGGTGTTCGTCAATATCACGCCTGGACAAAACTTGATGGACTGCAGTTCCGAACTTTTGTTTAAACTGTAATTATGTTTCAGTCATTTGTGATCCGCATATTTCTCTTCCATCATGTAAATTTAGCACTAAATGTATATTCTTAACAGTATTTTCTGCATCACTTTACATCTTCATCGCGTGCTTTTCTCTTTTCACGCGTTTTGTTATATGCGCGTTATTGCGGTCATTATTATTAACATCTTGAATTGGAATGCTATTCGGAACGCGTTCTAATATTAATTGTTACTTTTATAAAATTACACAAATGATTATGCTTTCGTTAGCTATAGCAGTAACTGGTGTCAAGCCCCTCTAAAAGCACGGAAGCTATTGCCGTTTTTGCTGCAGAAAGCTCAAAAACCATTCATCCCATCTGCTGTAGGAATTATAGATATGACGTACGAAACTTGCAGCATGGTACGACTCGTATTTTGTTACGCCTTTTCTTCACTAAACTTTTCATTTCACTTCAAACAATGTCGTTATACAGGATACTAAAACAAATCAGTCTGTGTTTAAATATAAGGTGAAAAAGTCTCAGTCGACATAAGTTTAAATGTCATCGCTTTCTGACATATTTTTGCAAGTTAACATCGCGATTGTCTTATTGGATGGATTACTTATTTATTTACTCGAATGGTAATAAGTCGTGCTTTAAAAGTTCTCAATCACTTCCCACTGCAAGAAGGAAATGCTAAACGTATATGGAAATGGAAGGAGGACTGGCGAAGCAGTCTTTGTAAGCATCCATAAGGTAATTGTGAATCACGCAACCAAACAGGTTTCCAGGTTACTCTTGCCGATTGTTTTAGATAGTTGAACGTGACTCAAAACAATAGAAGGTCACGCATGCTTTCGGCGGGCGACATTCGCGTCTATTCTGCAGGAACACCTGGTGTTTTGTTGCTTAAATGTACCTTGAAGTTGAGCAGATGCTCGACACGTGAAGAATAGAGCAGGTCATCTTGGTACCGTTAGCCCCATGCAAAAACACGATAACAAACATCAGGGTTCCTCGCCTAACTTTGCCCGTTGTTGCGCCGCAACAAAGCTATTGTCCAAAAATGTTTACAATCTTAGAAGTAGTTGACCTTTGGACCCGTGCCCACTTAGGCTTTTTCACGTACCATGCAGTGTTCTAAATACCAGTATCTATTAAATGCATTCTCGTTTGATACTGTATCATATAAGTCAGCTACTCCGTTGTAGCATGTTAGTAAGATAACCCTCGATTGTCAGATATATGCATATTTTAAATTCTGACGGAGATTCAAAGATTTAAATTTTTTAAGAAAATTAATAATTGAAAAATAGGGGCAAGGTAAAAGATATATAGGCCATCATAATCATTATACAATGTTATCAGTGCGTATATGGTTCGTATATTCTCTTTTCTACTCTATTGTTTTAGATCGTGCAAACATCTTTCTCTTACTTCATGATGTTGTCTTCTATTGAAAAGTAAAGAAGATATCAAGGACACGCTGTAAATCCAACGGACCAGTTACGTTATTTTTCAGTTAAGTTTGGAGCTAAGATTTATTCTCGACAGAACGCAGGTTCTTAGGTTACGTGCTTCAAATCGAAATGGAACTATAATATTCTGTAAAGGTACTGTAAATGGTGTATAGTAGTCGGTAAAACAACCCTTTCAGCACCCCTGTCGCTTATTGGCGTCGGCCATGAAATGTTCTCCGGGTACTACCGTTTTCTGTGTAAACACATTTTTGCGTGTTGCGTTGCCGCACAGTACAACCACTCTTGTGGAAATCTTTCTGGCACCACGAATGTATAACCACGGCCAGCTCTTCTTCCGTATCGAAAGAGTCACTTTCGGCACGACGCTCCGTCCCACACGAGGGATTTCGTGGCGAGGACCGCTCTACCGAAACCGTTGAATATAGATTTTAATAGATCTCAGATTGTAATACGGTATGTGAAATAAAAAACGGTGAAGTAAATGCAATATCATTAATGCAGAACTTTTTTACGGATTTCCGCCGCTGCATCCACTTGCAGAATTCTCGATAAATCCCACACAAATGTTCAAGCAATGGAGTTCGGTTGTAACGCAAATGAACATTCGTCGCTTTCATATTCGGTCAGCAACATATTAAATCGCGTTCTAGTGAGACAGTATCTATTCATAATTTTAATATATGCGTTATTTGTGGAAAAAAATACGCGTACACTATATTATTTTTCAAGCAACACAATATATTTCACATTACCTTAAATACACATCCACGCGTGCATTTATTTTTATATGCCGATCGTATCACAGCATTTTCAAAGCAAACGTCTAACACATTCCGAGGAGACAGCGATCAGGCCTCTTATGGAGAACGTGAGACGGATGCAGACTGGAAGAAGGTTGAATGCCGACTGCGCTTTTCCACCGTATTTCCACCTCCCCGCACAGTTTATATGAGAGCTACGAATATATGAAAATTACGCGTATGGCACTCGGGTACATAATTTCTTTAAGTATACGCCTGGACGCGTCACGAAACGGACCCCGAAGCGCTCGATCGATACCCAATGAGCGGGTTGCGTTCATTTAATATTCAACGAAAAAAGCACGCGTTGCTCCCGCCACGATCTTTTGCTTGTTATCTTACAGTCGCTCAAAGCTGCTTTTACAATAAATAGAATATTTTCGTTTGGACGAATGTTAAAAAAAGAATATTCAAGTTCAAGGGAAGTTTGACGGTTCGTCGGAGTCGACTTCCCTCTCCGTTTAACAGTTGGCCGTCAGCTTTCGAAGAGGAATGATTCTCTACGAGTATCCGCTGTTTAAGATGAGTCGGAAGTTTCTCCTACTTGTGGGCCAATGGCCATATGATGCTGGTAACGGGAAGTATCTGATAAGGGCCGCGATTTGTTTAGTTCCTGTATCAGCTTGTGTCACTGAGGTAATGCGTTCGACTTTTACATCTTGCGATTAATTCGTGGTATTTAAACTCAAACTAACTGTCGGCAACAATGAATGAAACAAATAGTCTATAACTGCTTAGTAAACGAATGCTGATTGTCATTTACTTTTTACTTAATTGTATAACGCCGTATTACATAACACGCGAAATAAACGTACGGCTAAGCAATGAAATTGTAATGAAAATTTTAGCTTGCACAGATAAACAAAGAACTTGGGCAAATATAGGTTTATACATTAATAGTACATATTTGATGCGTATGTTTGTCTAATATGACGTATTCCTTTCGTCCATCAGACACAATTTCAACAGAAAAAGTCAAAGTACAATATTTCTTGGTGCAGAGCAGCAAATTATAATTCCAAACACTTTTGTTTAGATATATGAGCTTATTAGTGCAAAAAGCAAGTTTGAGCAAATTATGAATGTGCTTCCTCTCTTCACTTTCATGATGGTGGTTTCTTTAAAATACTTGACTTGTTGGATCAAAAATGGAATCGTAAGTAGAATAAATATACCTTTAAATCTTTTGCAAATGGTCGATGTTGCGGACTTAAGTTATTTACAATTCATGGTAAACTTATTTACGCGTAAAAGTTTCGAATTGCAGATACGAGATATGTTGGAATTTATTGCGCTTGATTGCGATGCTTTGCGATCGAAAAGCGAAATTGAGATCATGAAAAGTTCTGCTGCGGAAGGATGGATCTTGGGGAAGTCTTACACAAGTAAGTTTTACGAATATACGAATTTGCTGGGTGGAATTCCTACAACTTAGTGTATAAAAATATCCAAGAATCTTATGCCTCGAAAGAAAGAACATGCATAATAGTTAAATGAGTTATTAACAATTCTGCCGTACAACAATACATTTCTACAATTTCAGTGATCACGTACGGGGCCTTGGTTGGTTTTATATCAACGTCATTTGTCCCAAGTATCTTAGATATGATAAAGCCTTTGGAGGAATGTCGAATAGAGAGAATTTTAACCGAGGCAGGATATTTAAACAAACTTCGAGGCTACAGCTCTTATGTTATTCTGAGTATTCAGTGTGTAATCATTGAAGGAGTCATGATCATTGTAGCAGCAGACTTATTTTTTATGGCAGTTGTTAATTATATTTGCGGAATGTACTACATCGCGGGGTGAGTGTTGATCCGTGATGTTTACAATTCTCTGCGGTGCCTTCATTTAAACAAAACAAAGCTTTATTGACATTATATGCAGATCGACTATCACCTTGTATTTTTATCGTAAAACTGTGACTTATTAACACTATGACGTCTAGATTTGACGTGCGGACTGCATAGTGTTAACGTATGTGAGAGCAATTGATTTTTTTATCGATTGAGAGTGATTCATTTTTGAACAGAAAATGCAACATTTTAAGTACAATCACTAGCCTGACGATAAATATGTTGATAATTCTATGCGTAAATCCTTCCGGGCTGAATCATGAATACATCAATGTGAAACTATGATTTACGCGCAGACCATAATGTTTTAGGTACAGGTTGGAGCACATGTTCGACAAGATACAACTGATCTCCAACAGCCAAACGAAAGCAGTAATTCACCAGCGAATATTAAATGTGATAACGCAGCAGTTGAATATTGTAAAGTTCGTAAAGCAACTGATAATCGTTTTAACGCATATGTATTACTATAATTCTTCAAGCTGCTTTCGACATTATCCACATTTTACATTCTACCACGAGTTTATTTATCATGAATCGTGGAAAATAGTAGTTTTGAAATTTCCGTAGAGGGTCCAGGATAATCACGGTAAAAAATTAGACTTTAGTCTAAACAGTTTGATGACAAAACCTGGATCACATATCGATATTTCAGTCGCTCTTTTAGCAGCTATGTTTGTATCTACGATATTGCCAATGTCAGTGAAACTTAAGCGGATTATTGTACAATGTTTAGAATTCTGAAATCGATCGTGATATTATATGTGAGATCTGGCGTACCGACAAAATCGCTTGTAGCATAAAAGTAAAATCTTTATAACATCTACGTTACGTAAACAGCTAAAAATGTATGAATACAGATAAAGTCAATGGACATTGAATGGTGTCAATGGTATGAGCACATTTCTGCTCAATGTGTCTTAATTTATTACATCCAGAATTTGTAAAATGTAGCCTACACTTCTCGATCACAAAGTTTTATATTTGAATAAAACATAGAAAAAGCTGCGTTCTCTGTGCCGGTTTAAGACGTGCTCATTTGCTACATCAAAATGCACAAGTTTCAAGGGAAAATCCTGACCAGATGCACTGTAGCATACGTCGTTTTTTTTTTAAATTCAATGATGGTTGTCCAATACATATCTTCACATTTGTTTAAGAGGGACCAATCTCGCAATGTCCTGTTACACGATGTCCTTTGCTGTGCAATTTTTCATCATCGTATTAGCCATCGCTACTACGCTCGTTAATGTAAGTAACACTGGCGCTGAGATTCTAAAGAGTCAGGACTTTTTCAAGGATAATGGTACCAACATTTGTTACGAATATCCATCCAATAGCTCTCTTTCAGATACGCGACAATTTGGCCTCGAGGAATTACCTACTGGTACTTGCATTGATCTTCGCGATGCTTGCTTATTATTTTGGGGTGTTCGTAAATATCACGCCTGGACAAAACTTGGTGGACTGCAGTTCCGAACTTTTGTTTAAACTGTAATTATGCTTCAGTCATTTGTGATCCGCACATTGCTCCACCATTATGTAAATTTTGTACGAAATGTATATTCTTAGCTGTATTTTCTGCATTATTTCATATCCGAATCGCGCACATTTTCCTTTTTCACGCGTTTTTGTTATATGCGGGTTATTACGATCATTATTTTTCACATCTTGAAAGTAATTGTTCATTAATATTGTCCAAGAAGAGGAAACTGCACATACTTTAAGTTAGATTAGCTGTTCGGAACGCGTTCTTATATTAATCGTTACTTTTCTCAAGTGGCATTAATAATTATGCTTTCGTGCAATTACGTTGCAGGTATAGTAGCAACTGGTATCAAGCGCCTCTAAAAGCACGGAAGCTATTGCCGTTTATGATGCAGAAAGCTCAAAAACCGTCCATTATTTCCGCGGAAGGAATATTAGAAATGACGTACGAAACTTGCAGCATGGTACGTATGTTTTATAATTTACCCTTCGTTCACTAAAGTTTTCTGTGACTTTAAACACTTTCCTTAGACAGGATAATAAAATTAATCATTCCGTGTTTAAATATAAAGTAAAAAAGTCGCAGTTGAAATAAGTTTAACTGTCAACGGTTTCTAAGATATATTTGCAAGTTAATATCGTGATTAAGTTATTGAATTATATTTTCACTTAAATTTCAGTAAATTGCGCGCAAATGTCTTTTATCAATTTCTCATACGTGTTTTGAATCTAATTGGTGTTGAACAGGTACTAATGTAGTTACAAATGTAGGATGATTCCAAAAGAAGGATGAATGCTGCTTATATCCACAGAAAGTCGACAATTGCGTAGAATATATTAAGGAGGTTTATTCTGAAAAGTGGATATAAGCGTATCGCTCGTACAAAGGTCGTAATGCGATTGGCCACAAGGACCTGTCGAGACTTGCATCGCGAGTCAACGACGCAGTGGCCACCGATACGACGTGGCCTTGAGATCGCGCCAAAAGTGTCCATGTTTGTGATTGTGATTCGCAAAATTTTGTAAATATCCAAAATCCAGTTGTGTGTCAACGATGATACTATTAAACAAAAATGTGTACAATCTTAGAAGTAGTTGACCTTTCGACTTGTGTCCACTAGGCCTTTTTCATTCAATATAAAGTGGCCTAAGTACGAATAGTTTTTGAATGTTATTTTATTTAATACTGCACTAGTCCACTACTTCGGCATAACGTCATATTATGCTACCCCTTGATTATCTGAAATATGCTTATTTTAAATTCTGTGTCAATCAGAAAGTTCGACCTCATAAAAAAATCATCGGTTAATAAATAGACGCATTGCAAAAAATTCAGACCATAATAATCGTTATTTGCGCATACATGATTCGTATATTATGCTTTCTACTTTATTATTTTAGATCGTGCAAGCATCTTTCTCTTACTTCATGATGATGTCTTCTATGAAAAAATAAAGAACATATCGAGGATTATTTTTGTATATACAACAGGCTAATTAAATTATCATTTAGTCAAGCATGGCGATAGAATTTAATCTCGGAAGAACGCAGGTTAGTTCATCACGTGCCCCAACACAAATTAAAAATGAAATATTCTGTAGACATTGTAAATAGCACGGGTATTGTATCTAATCAATTAAGATCAAATGAATATTTTCTTTGTTGTTAAAGGATAACAAGGTATGTACAATGAAAGAGGGTCAGGTAAGTGCAACATCAATAATGTAGAATATTTGTACAAATTTTTGCCCTTACTTTCCAATAGATAATTCTTACTAGATCCCGGACAAGTGTTCAACCAATAGGGTACGGTTATAATCCAAATCAGAGTCCGTCTTTTTAATGTGCGATCAGTGACGTATTAAATTGCGCTTCAGTGAAGTATTTGTAGAAGAAAATAAACGTGCACTATAATATCTTTCAAAAGATACATTTGAATTTACACTACCTTAAATACAAATGCATAGGTGCATTGTTTCTATACGTCTCTCGTATCACAGTATTTTCTTTATTTTATTTACGAACATACAGCGACATGGCCTCTTGCGGAGAGCGTAAGACGGATGTTGACTGGAGGAAAGTCGAGTGACAACTGCGCTCTCCCACCGTATTTCAACCTCTCCCGAAGAGTTTGTATAAAAGGTCCCAAAATACGAAAATTTTCTTCATGATACGCGTGTACATAATTTCATTAAGTATACGTATGGATGCGTCACTACACGGACCCCGAAGCGGAAGGTCGATACCAAATGAGCGGGTTGCATTCATTTAATATGTAAGGAAAAAAATACGCCGTGCATCAGCCATGATCTTCTGCTTGTTATCTTATAGACACACAAAGTTGCTTTTAGAATAAATAGAATATCTCCGGTTGGACAAATGTTAAAAAAAGAATATTCAAGTTCAAGCGAAGTTTGACGGTTCGTCGGAGTCCACTTCCCCCTTCGTTTAACAGTCAGTCGTCAACTTTCGAAGAGGAATGGCTCTCTACGAGTATCAGTTATTTAAGATGAGTCAGAAGCTTCTACTGCTTATCGGCCAATGGCCATATGATGTTGGCAGCGGGAAGTATCTGATTCGGGCCGTAATTTGTCTAGTTCCTATATTACCTTGTGTTACTGCGGTATATAGTTGTTGTTCATGTTTATCGAATATTATTGTACAATGAGCGAATCGTAACTGTGAACATCTTTGTTTAGTTATACGCGCTTATAAATGCAAAGAACAAGATTGAACAAATTGTGCACGCGCTTCCTCTTTTCACTTCCGTGTTAGTGTTTTTTTTAAAATACTTGACATGTTGGATAAAAATTCGAGCTGTAAGTAGAATAAATGTATCCTTAAACCTGTTCCAAATCATCGACATTACGTACTTAAGCTAATGACATTTTCTGACATGATTATTTACGCGTAAAAGTGTCAAATTGCAGATAGGAGATATGGTGGAATTTATTGCGCTTGATCACAATGCTTTGCGATCGGACAGCGAAATTGAGATTATGAAGAGATCTGCTGCTGAGGGATGGACCTTAGGAAAGTTTTACATCAGTAAGCTTTACGAATATAAGAACATTAGAAAGTTGCCTGAAAGAACTCCTTTCAGAATCTTTTGAGCGAAAAGAAAGAATATGCATAAGGATTAAACGAGATCCTTACAATTCTAATTTAAGACAAGACATTTTCACGATTTTAGTTATCGTGTGCGGAACTGTGGTCGGTTTTATATTGATGTTATTCATCCCGAGTATCCTAGATATAATAAAGCCTTTGGATGAATATCGAATGCAGAAAATTCTAACTGAGGCTGGATATTTAACCAACCTTCAAGGCTACAGCTTTTACGTTATCCTGAACATTCAGTGTGTAGTTGTTGAAGGGGGCATGATCGTTGTAGCATCAGACTTACATTTTATGGCAATTGTTAATTATTTTTGCGGCATGTATTCCATCGCGGGGTAAGTGTTGATCTGTGATATTAATTGATTAGCTCCTTATGGTGCCTTATTTTAAACAAAGCAAACCCACATATCTGTGGAATGTGAAGATAGTCTGGCGTGAGAATAAATAAATATTTTTGCGATTATAAATGCCATTGACCGAAAGAAAAGTGTTTGGGCTATAAACCGGCGAAAGAAGAGCGATTGGGACGTAGTATATGGTTTAGTTTTGGATGACGCATGGTTTTGAGGGATGCACGTGAACAATATTTGTGCGAATATATATGAATGAGAGTGGGTGTGTTCAAAAACCTCAGAGAAAAAGAGCGAGGCAAGGAAGAGAACAGAGTGTTAGGGAGAACCGAGCATAGAGTACAGAGAGTCATAGAAAATCATAAAGAACAGAGCGTAAAGTACAGAATCCGAGTAAGAGACAGAGAGAAGAGTTAGGAGTAAAAGTAGTTTATTTCCATCATAACAATAAGTATAAAGCACCTTAACTCGTCAACGCAAGTCACTGGAAAAAAATACTCAAACCAACCACCACCATTTAAAGCCAATCGATTCGACACATGTCATTATGAAACCATTATCTGAGTATAAACTACTATATAATATGATTCACGTGCAAGCCATGTTTTAGATACAGGTTGGAGCATGTGTTCGACGACGTGCAGTTGATGTCCGAGAGCCAGAAGAAAGCAGTGATTCGTCAACGCATATTAAACGTGGTGTCGCAGCAGCTGAATATTGTAAAGTTCGTGTTCTTAAGAAACAGGTCGTATATGCATGCTTATAAATTTTGCATATGTGTATAGTTAATGAACTGATGATCCTTAAGGCATATTTATTACTATAAATTTTCAAGCAGCTTTAGAAATTACCTACATCTTGCTCTCTACCACAAGCTTATTTAACATGAATTGTGGAGAATAGTGACTTTTATGTTTCCATAGAGGGTCTAGGAGAATCACGGTAAAACATTAGATTCCAGGCTGAGTAGTTTCATGAAAAAACCTGGATAATAAATCGACATTCTGGAGGCTTTCTTAATAGCTGTGTTTGCATCTGCAAAATTGTTGCAATTACTAAAACTTAAGCTAATTAATCTACAATATTTAGAATTTTAGAATGCTTTTATCATAAATGTAAAGTCCTTATACCATCTATGTCACGTAAACATCTATTAAAGTGTGAGTATAGATGAAAGTCAGTGGACAGCAAATGTTATCAATTGTATAGTCAAGTTTGTGCCCAATTTTTCTGTCTTTTATTTATTACATCCAGAGTTTATAAAACGCAATCTACACTTCTATCGCTTATAAAGTTTAATATGTGACTGAAACTTAGAAACAGCTCCAACACTTCTGGCCATTTATAGCATGCTCATTTACAATATCAAAATGCAGAAGCTTCAAGAAAAATCCTGACTAGATACAACGTTGTATAATTGATTTTTTAAAGCTTAATGACGGTTGTCCAATGCATATATCTACATTTGTTTAAGAGGGGTCAACCTCGTAATGTCCTGTTACACGATGTCCTTCGCTGTGCAATTTTTCGTCTCCATATTATCCATCGCCGCTGTACTCTTTAATGTAAGTAACACAAATGCCAAGATTTTGAAGAGTCAAGATTAATTTTAACCCATTTGTTACGGGTGCCAGCTATAGTCGGCAGCCATGTGACGACCAGTATGCTTACCGATGTGCAATGTGCACACTTTACAGCGCAGTGCTGTATTCAGTAGTGTCACTTCGACGGAGCGGATTACCGTAAGGAAAGGGTTAAAAGCAATCAACCAAATCCAACCAACATTTCTCACAAATATTCAGTAATAGTTTTTCTTCAGATACGCGATAATTTGTGCTCGAGGAATCACACATTGGTACTGGCATTGATCTTCGCGATGCTTGCTTATTATTTTGCGGTGTTCGTAAATATCACGCCTGGACAAAACTTGGTGGACTGCAGTTCCAAACTTTTGTTTAAACTGTAATTATGCTTCAGTCATTTGTGATCCGCACATTGCTCTTCCATTATGTAAATTTTGTACAAAATGTATATTCTTAGCTGTATTTTGTGCATTACTTTATACCTGAATCGCATGCTTTTCCATTTCCACGCATTTCTTTATTTTTGGTTTAATTCGATTAATATTATTCACATCTTGAAAGTAATCGCTGATTACCATTGTCCACCGAGAGTACATTGCACATGCTCAGAATCAGATTGCTGTTTGGAGCGCGTTCTTATAAAAATTGCTACTTCATTGAAACGGCATTATTAATTATACATTTGTACGTTCACGTTGCAGTTACAGTAGCAACTGGTATCAAGCGCCTCTGAAATTGCAGAAGTTATTGCCATTTATGATGCAGAAAGTTCAAAAACCATTCATTCCATCTGCTGCAGGAATAACAGATATGACGTACAAAACTTGCAGCATGGTACCACCCATATTTTGTCACGTTTTTTGTACATTAAAATTTTCTTTCACTTTAAACATTGTCGCTATACAAGATGCTAAAATTAATCCATCCATGTTTAAATATAAGGCGAAAGAGTCTCAGTCGACCTAGGTTTAAATGTCATCGGTTTCTGACATATTTTTGCAAGTTAGTATCGCGATTGACTTATTGGATTGATTATTTATTTATTACCTCGAATGGTAATAAATTGTGCCGTGAATGTCCTCAATCAATTCCCGCTGCAAGAAGAAAATGCCAAACCTGTATGGAAATGGAAGGAGGGCAGGTGACGCAACCTTTGTAAATACCCATAAGCTAGTTGTGAGTCATGCAACCAAACAGGTTTCCTATTATTTTTGCTTATTGTTTTAGAAAGTCGAACGTAACACAAAACAATGAGAGGTCACGCCTGCTTTCGGCGAGAAGCATTTGCATCTATTTTGTAGGAACACCTGGTGTTTTGTTGCTTAAATGTACCTTGAAGTTGAGCAGATGCTCGACACATGAAGAATAGAGCAGGTCATCTTGGTACCATTTGCCTCATGCAAAAACACAATAACAAACCTCAGGGTTGCTCACCTAACTTTGCCCGTTGTTGCGCCGTAACAAATCTGTTGTTCAAAAATTTTTACAATCTTGAGAAGTAGTTGGCCTTTCGAGTTGTGTCCATTCAGGCTTTTTCACTTACCGTATACTGTTCTAAATATCAATATCTATTAAATGCATTGTCATTTACTACTGTATAAGTCTGCTATTACGTTGAAGCTTATTATTACGGTAACCCTCGATTGTTAGAAATATGCACATTTTAAATTCTGAGGCAAGGCGGAAAATATAAGACATCATATTCATTATATAATGTTATCACTGCATGTTTGATTCGTATATGGTGTACCATACTCTATTGTTTTAGGTCGTGCAAACATCTTTCTCTTACTTCATGATGTTGTCTTCTATTGAAAAATAAAGAAGATATCAAGGACACTCTGTAAATCCATCGGGCTATTTATGTTAACTTTTTAGTTGAGCATGATACCAGAATTTATTCTCGACAGAAAGCAGGTTGATAGGCCATGTGCTTCATATCAAAACAGAAATGTATTACTCTGTAAAGATATTGTAGATGGTATGCGTGAAGTTATTGGTTATTTACGATTAAATATATATTTTATTAGATTTCAACATGTAGTAAGATATGTAGAATAAAAACGATGATGTAAGTGCAATATCATTATCGTCGAATTTTTGTACGAATTTTTGCCCCTGCATCCAATGCAGAATTCTTGCTACATCCCAGAATAATGCCCAAACAATGGACATTCGGTTATAACACAAATAAACGTTCTTCCTTTTCAAGTTCGGTCAAGCAACATATTAAATCGCGCTACAGTGAGACAGTATCTATTCATAATTCTAATATATGCGTTATTTGTAGAAAAAAATACGCGTGCACTATATTATCTTTCAAGCGACACATTATATTTCACATTACCTTAAATACACATCCACGCGTGCATGTATTTTTATATGCCGATTGTATGATAGCATTTTGAAAGGAAACGTCTAACGCACTGCGAGGACAGCGATCAGGCTTCTTATGAAAAACGTAAGGCGAATGTAGATCGGAAGATGGTTCAATGCCGACTGCGCTCTTCCACCGTATTTCCACCTCCTCGGAAAGAAAGTACAAAAGCTTCGAATATACGAAAATTACGTCTACGGTACTTGTGTACACAATTTTATTAAGTATACGTCTGTGTCGTCGCGACACGAACTCCGAAGCGGACGATCGATACCCAATGAGCGGGTTGCGTTCATTTAATATGCAACGAAAAAAACACGCGTAGCTCTGGCCACGATGTTTTGCTTGTTATCTTATAGTCATACAAAATTGCTTTTACAATAAAGAGAATATCTTTGATCGGACAAATGTTAAAAAAAGAATATTGAAGTTCAAGGGAAGTTTGACGGTTCGTCGGAGTCGACTTCCCCCTCCGTTTAACAGTTGGTCGTCAGCTTTCGAAGAGGAATGATTCTCTACGAGTATCCGCTATTTAAGATGAGTCGGAAACTTCTCCTACTTGTCGGCCAATGGCCGTATGACGTTGGTAACAAGAAGTATTTGATAAGGGCCGTGATTTGTCTAGTTCCTATATTAGCTTGTATTACTGAGGTAATATATTCGACTTTTACATCTAGCGATTAATTCGTGGTATTAAAATTCAAACGTCTAACTGTCGGTAACATGAATGAAACAAATAGTTTATAATTGCTTAGTAAACCAATTCTCATAGTAATCTACTTCTTAATTACTTGAATAACGCCGTTTTACAGAACATAGGAAGTAAACGTACAGCTAAGCAATAAAATTGTAATGAAAATTTAAGCTTGTGCAGATAAACCAAGAATTTTGGCAACTATCGGTTTATATATTAATAGTATATATTTGATGCGTATGTTTGTCTAATATGACGTATGCCTTATGTCCATCAGACACAATTTCAACAGAAGGAGTCAAAGTACGATATTTCTTGGTGCAGAGCAGCAAATTGTAATTGCGAATACTTTTGTTTAGATATACGAGCTTATTAGTGCAAAAAGCAAGTTTGAGCAAATTATGAATGTGCTTCCTCTCTTCACTTTCATGATGGTGGTTTCTTTAAAATACATGACTTACTGGACCAAAAATGGAGGTGTAAGTAAAATAAATATACTTTAAAATTTTTCACAAACCATCGATGTTGCAGACTTAAGGAATTTGCACTTCGTGACATGATAATTTACGTGTAAAAGTGTCGTATTGTAGATACGAGATGTATTGGAATTTATTTCTCTTGATTGCGATGCTTTGCGATCGGAAAGCGAGGTTGAGATCATAAAAAGTTCTGTTGCGGAAGGATGGATCTTGGGGAAGTCTTACATCAGTAAGATTTATGAAAATACGAGCATTAGAAAGTTGCCAGATGAAATTCCTAGGAATTAGTCTATGAGAATATCCAAGAATTTTATAATTCGAAAGAAAGGACATGAATGATGGTTAAATGAAGTTTTCACAATTTTGATTTACAACATAATATTTTTACGTTTTCAGTGATCACGTACGGGGCTTTGGGTGGTTTTATATTGATGTTATTCATCCCGAGCATCCTAGATATAATAAAGCCGTTGGATGAATCTCGAACGGAGAAACTTTTAAATGAGTCAGGATATTTAACCAACATACACGGCTACAGTGTTTACGTTATCCTGAACATTCAGTGTGTAATCGTTGAAGGAGTCATGATCATTGTAGCAGCGGACTTACTTTTCATGGCAGTCGTTACTTATTTTTGCGGAATGTTCTCCATCGCGGGGTAAGTGTTGATCTGTAATGTTTACTAATCTATTCCTTGCGGTTCTTCCTTTTAAACAAAAGCAAAGCTTTATTAACATTATATGGAGATCGACTGTCACATTATATTTTCATCGTAATGCCGTTTTAATACATGTAAAAGCGATTGAGTTTACAATCACTAGCTTGACGATAAATATGTTGACAATCCTACACATAAATTCTTACGAGCTGAATGACGAATACATCAATGTGAAACTATGATTTACATGCAGACCATAATGTTTTAGGTACAGGTTGGAGCACATGTTCGACGAGGTACAACTGATCTCCAACAGCGAAAAAAAAGCAGTGATTCATCAGCGAATATTAAACGCGGTAACACAGCAGTTAAATATTGTAAAGTTCGTATTACCGAAGGCCAGATTGTATGTATATGTTTATTAATCCTGTACATGTGTGTAGTGAAGCAACTGGTAATCGCTTTAACGCATATTTATTAATATAATTCTTCAAGCAGCTTTCGACATTATTCACATTTTACACTCTACCACGAGTTTATTTATCATGAATCGTGGAAAATAGTAGCTTTGAAATTTTCATAGAGGATAATCACGATAAAAGATTAGACTTTAGTCTAAAGAGTTTGATGACAAAACCTGGATCACAAATCGACATTTCAGTGGCTCTTTTAGTAACTGTGTTTGTATCTGCGATATTGCCAATATCAGTAAAATTTAAGCGAATTAATGTAGAATATTTAGAATTCTGAAATAGATCGTGATATTATATGTGAGATCTGGCGTACCAAGAAAATCGTTTTTGTCATAAAGATAAAATCTATGTAATATCTACATCACGTAAACGGCTAAAAATGTGTGAATACAGATAATGTCAACAGACATTGAATGGTATTAATGGTATACGCACATTTCTGCTTGATGTGTCCTAATTTATTACATCCAAAGTTTGTAAAATACAGCCTAAATTTCTGTCGATCAAAAAGTTTTATATTTCATTAAAACCTAAAAAAAATAGCATTCTTTATTCCGCTTTAAGATGTGCTCATTTGCTATATCTAAATGCACAATTTTCAAAGCAAACTCCTGATCAGATACAACGTAGCATATTCTATTTTTAAAAATTTAATGGCGGTTGTCTAGTACATATCTCCACATTTGTTTAAGAGGGACCAATCTTGCAATGTCCTGTTACACAATCTCCTTCGCTGTGCAATTTTTCGTCATAGTATTAGCCATCGCTACTACGCTCGTTAATGTAAGTAACACTGGCGCTGAGATTTTGAAGAGTCAGGACTTTTTCAAGAGTAATCAACCAATTGTCGCCAACATGGTGTTGGACATTCAATAATGGCTCTCTTTCAGATACGCAACGGTTTGGCCTCGAGGAATCATATACTGGTATTTGCATTGATCTTCGCGATGCTTGCTTATTATTTTGGGGTGTTCGTAAATATTACACCTGGACAAAACCTGGTGGATCGCAGTTCCGAACTCTTGAACAAACTGTAATTATGCATCAGTTACTTATGACCTGGAAATTTCTCTTCCATTACGTAAATTTAGAACTAAACATGTATTCTTTGCTTTGCGTTCTGCTTTACTTTATATCCGAATCGTGTGGGTTTCCCCTTTCACATGTTCAGTATATACACGTTATTTCGAGTATTATTGTTCATATCTTGCAAGTAATTGTTGATTAACATTGTCTATCGTGAGGAAATTGCATGCTTAGGATTAGATTGCTGTTCGAAATGCGTTCTTAATCGTATATTAATCGTTACTTTTCCAATGTGTCATTAATAATTATGCTTTTGTACAATTACGTTGCAGCTATAGTAGCAACTGGTATCAAGCGCCTCTGAAATCACAGAAGCTATTGCCGTTTATGATGCAGAAAGCTGAAAAACCATTAATTCCATCTGCTGCAGGAACAATAGATATGACGTACGAAACTTGCAGCATGGTACGATGTTTTATAATGTCTTTTGTTCAATCAAATTTTCTGTCACCTTAAACACTTTCGTTATACAAAATGCTAAAAGAAATTGTTCCATATTTATCTATAAGGCGAAAAAGTCTCAGTTGGCATAAATTTAATCGTCGATAGTTTCTAAGAGATATTAGCAAGTTAGCGTCACGATTAACTTATTGGATTGTTTCATCGCAAGCGACGTTTACTTGTAATCGTCCTTTTTACTACGTAATCGTCCTCGACCAATTCCTCATACACGTTTCGAATCTAATTGGTACTAGATACAAATGTAGAATGATTGCGAAAAAAGGATGAACGGGTGTAATATCCACGGAAAATAAAGTTAACTGTCATAGACTGCCATTTTTTGCAGGCTGCGTTCATAGGTGGTGGTGTGGTAGTCAACTGCCTGGAGCGCAGCGTAGCCGGTTTGAGAGTATTGCGGCTAAGGTGCTTTGATTTCCAAAAGGGGTTTAGCCAAGTTTCCTAGAGCAAAGTTGCATGTCGAAAATTTGTTGCATGCGAAATGCATGTCTCTTATCGGTTTTCAAGGCTTTCTGTACGGCCACCTTCCAATAGTTGATCGATCGAATTTCTGGGCAAAATCTTTTGTTTACCAGATTACCCTTCATTCACCGGTTTTTTTTAAATTCATTTTCGGTACCGATTGCTAAAGTCATTTAGCCTAGACCCTACTGTTTAAAGTGAGTTCTGAACCACCCGGAACTACACTATACATATCAAATGGAAAAACCTGCGGCGATGGGGCACCATTCTTCATTCACTGTTTTAGGTCGAACGTGACAAAATAATACGAGGTCACGGATGCCTTCAATGGGCGAGATTCGCGTCTAGTTTGCAGGAACGCCAGGTGTTTTATTGCTTAAATGTACCCTGAAATTAAGCAAATGCCCGATATGTGAAGAATAGAACAGGTGATTTTAGTACCGTTCGCCCCATGCAAAAACACCAGAACAAACCTCCTGGTGCCTCACCCAACTTTGCTTGTTGTTACGCCGCAACAAAGCTATTGTCCAAAAATATTTACAATCTTAGAAATAGTTGACCTTTCAACCCGTTTCCACGTAGGCTTTTTTACGTACCATACAGTGTTCTAAATACCAAAATCTATTGAATACATTCTCGTTTAATACTGTATCATGTAAGTCAGCTATTTCGTTGTAGCATGTTAGTAAGATAACCCTCAATTGTCAGATATATGCATATTTTTAATTCTGACGGACATTCCAAAATTTAAATTCCGTAGAAAAATCATTAATTGAAAAATAGAGGCAAGGCAAAAAATATAGGCCGCCATATTCTTTATATAATGTTATCACTGCATGTATGATTCGTATATTCTGCTTTCTACTCTATTGTTTTAGATCGTGCAAACATCTTTTTCTTACTTCATGATGTTGTCTTCTATTGAAAAATAAAGAACATCAAGGACACGCTGTAAATCCAACGAGCTAGTTACGTTATCTTTTAAGTTTTTAATTTTTAAGTTGGGTGCTAAAAGTTATTCTCGACAGAAGACAGGTTCGTAGGTCACGTACCTTAAATCAAGATGGAAATGTAATATTTTGTAAAGGTATTGTAAATGGTGTATAGTCATTAATGAAACATTATTAACACTTGCGGTACTGCTGATGCTCTTTGGTGGCAGCCACAAAATGTTCGCTGGGTACTACTGTTTTTGTGTACACACGTTTTCGCACAGTGCAACCACACCTGTGAAAATCTTTCCGGCACCACAAATGTGTAAGCACGACCAGCTCTTCTTTCGTATCGAAAAAGTCACTTTCGACACGAAGCACCATCCCACGCGACGAGTTCCGTGGCGATGCTCGCCGTACCAAAAGGGTTGAATATAGATTTTAATAGATCGCAGCATGTAATACAGTATGTGAAATAAAAAACGGTAAAGTAAGTGCAATATCATTAATGCAGAATTTTTTCACGGATTTTCGCCCCTGCATCCAATGCAAAATTCTTGATAGAACCCAGACAAATGTCCAAGCAATGGAGTTCAGTTGTAATACAAATAAACGTTCGTCGTTTTCATTACATAAATTTGAAAATTCGCTATTCAATTAACATTTGCGTTATTTGTAGAAAAAAATACGCGTGCACTATATTATTTTTCAAGAGATACATTATATTTCACACTACCTTAAACACACATTCAGGCGTGCATTTATTTCTATACGTACCCCGTATCACAATGTTTTCAAGGGAAATGTCTAACGCACTGCGAAGAGACAGCGATCAGGCCTCTTATGGAGAACGTGAAACGGATGTAGACCGGACGAAGGTTTAATGCCAACTGCGCTCTTCCGCCGTATTTCCACTTCCTCGCACAGTTTGTATAAAAGCTCCAAATATTTGAAAATTACGTCTATGGTACTGATGTACGTCATTTCTTTAAGTATATGTCTGGACACGTCGCGACACGGACCCTAAAACGTCCGATCGATACCCAATGAGCGGGTTACATTCATTTAATATGCACCGAAAGAAATACGCGTTGCAGCAGCCACGATTTTCTGCTTATTATCTTACAGTCACACAAAGCTGCTTTTACAATAAATGGATTATCTTCAGTCGGAAGAACACTAAAAAAAGAATATTCAAGTCCAAAGCAAGTTTCACAGTTCGACGGAGTCTACTTCGCCCTCCTCTTAACAGTCGCTCATCAGCTTTCGAACAGGCATGGTTCTTTACGAGTATCCGCAGTTTAAGATGGCTCGGAAATTTCTACTACTTGTGGGCCAATGGCCATATGATTTTGATAACAAAAAATACCTGATAAGGGCCGTGATTTGTCTAGTTACTATATTAGCTTGTGTTACTCAGGTTAAATATTCGAATCTTACTTTTTACGATTAATTCATTGTACTCAAATTCAAACGTCTGACTGAAGATAAGTTTCAAATAACGGTTTCAGTAAGCACTACGTATTGCTTTGAATTAGCAGTTTTACGCAGGCTTTACTTATGATTACGAATTAAACTAATAGTCTATGATTACAGAGTAAACCAATACTCATAGTAATCTGCTTCTTAATTATTTATATAACACCGTATTACAGAATACGCGGTATGGCTAGACAATGAAATTTTAATCAAAATTTGTGCTGCCGAAAATAAATTGTAGGAGTTTGTTAATAATATCATGCATAATATATTTGTTCCTATTTTTCAAGGAACTTGCTCGGGAGTCATACAAATGAAAATATAAATTTCAATTATTGATCTTACATCGGGCAGGTAATAATAAATATTTAATCTATTCGCCACTAGTCTGTGGAAACGATTGAATAGATGTTAATAATTTTTTCATATGTAGACGATAGTGAAATAAATTTTTGTTGTACTATTTGTTAATAATAGTGGAACTGATCATTTATTTAAGTTAGCAATTGTTTGATAATAATAACGCTGCATAAAGGGCTTTCCTTATGAGACGCGACTGGCCGGTCCTCGTTTTCGTCTCAGACTGTCTTTTCGGTACGTGTTCGAAAATGCACCCCAGTCCACCGCGTCCGTCTTCGGCACGGCTGCGATTCCTAGCTTACAACGTGCCAACTCTGGTGCACGGTTACTCTTCCAAAAGGAAGAACTAGCGCAAGTATGGGTTTATCCGTTAACAGTTGATATTCATGTTCATCAAATGTGACGTACATCATGCATCCGTCAGACTGAATTTCAGTACAACGAATTTAAAGCATTCTTCGGCGTGTAACGGTAAATCACAACAGTGAATATTTTTGTTTAGATATACGAAGTTATTAACGCAGTAAATAAGTTAGAGAAAATTGTCTACATACTTCCTTTCCTCACATTCGTCATTTCGTTCTGCATCAAATATTTGAATTGTTGGATCAAAACTGGAGTTGTAAGTAGCGTAAATGTACTCTTAAATATTTTGCAAACTGTAGATGCTGTAGAAATAAATTATTTAGGATTCGTGACAGGATTATTTACGCGTAAAAGTGTCAAATTGCAGATGGGAGATCTGTTGGAATTTATTGCTCTTGATTGGGATGCTTTGCGATCTGTAAACGAAGTTGAAATCATGAAAAGATCTGCTGCTGAGGGATGGATCTTGGGAAAGGCTTATAGCGGTAAGTTTTACGAGTATAGAAAAATTGGAAAGTTTTTTTTTTTACACTAATTTTCGGCACCCACTGCTAAGATCATTTAGCTTACATTTGAAAGTTACCGCGTGGAATTCCTATGAGATAGTTACTGAGAATCTTTCCAAATCTTTTAGCTCGGAAGCAAAAACATGCATGAGTCAAACGAAGATCCTACATTTGTAATGTACGATAAGACATTTTTACAATTTCAGTGATAATATTTACTGCTTTGATCGGTATCACATTGATGTTACTCATCCCAGGCGTCCTAGATGTAATAAAGCCTTTGGAGAAATCTCGGTTGGAAAAAATTGTATCTGACAGCGGATATTTTACCAACGTTCAAGGCCGCAGCATTTATATTGTTGTGAACATTGAGTGTGCCTTCGTTGTAGGAGTCATGATGTCATTAGCAGCGGATCTGTTTTACATGGCTACTACTGATTATATTTGCGGAATGTACTGCATCGCAGGGCAAGTGTTGATCTATGATATTAATTAACTCCTTGTGGCGTCTCCTTTTAAACGAGACGACATTTTTTGGAAAGTATACAGAGATCAAATGCCCACTTGTATTATTATCAGAATTTCGTTTTAATATGTGTGAGAGTATTAGTGACTCTTGATCATAATGTTTTAGATACAGGTTGGAGCACATGTTCGACGACATACAATCGATGTCCGACAGCCAGAAGAAAGCGGTGATTCGTCAGCGAATATTAAACGTGGTGACACTACAGTCCGATATTGACAAGTTTGTATTATCGAAGACCAGATTATACATGCGCGCTTATAAATCGTATTTACGTGTGTTTAAGGAATTCATAATCCGCTTAAGGTATATATATTACTATAATTCTTCAAGCATCTTTCGACATTGCCTACTTTTTACATCCTACCGCAAGTTATTTAATGTAAATCATACAAGATAGTAACATTAAATTTCTAGTAGAAGGTTATAATTTAAAATAGAATCACAGCAAAAGATTTAATTCTCGGCTAAGTAGTTTAATGATAAAATCTTGATCATAAATCGACATTCTAATGGCAATCTTAGTATCCGTGTTCTCTTTTGTAATACTAGGTAAGTTACTAAACTTAAGCGAATTAATATAAAATATTTAGATACTTAGAATTGATCCTGATAAAATGTGTGAGATCCCGGATTTCAACAAAATCGCTTTTATCATAAATGTGAAATTATTATACCGTATATGTAATGTAAACCGGTACAAATTTATGAGTACAAATCAAAATGAATGAACACTGTATGTTCTCAACTGCATCGGCATATTTCTGCCTAATGTTTCTGTCCTTGACAGATTACATCCAGAGTTTGTAAAACGTAGCCTACACTTCTATGGATCGTAAAGTTTAATATTTTATTAAGACCTACAAAACACAGCGTTCATTATGCCCACTATGACGTGCTTATTTGTTGTATCAAAATGCAGAAGCTTCGAAAAAAATGTCGATCAGTTAAAAACGTAATATAATGTTTTTTTTTTAATTTACTGGCGTTTAATCACTACATATATCCATATTTTTTTAAGGGGGATCAACCTTGCAATGTCCTGTTACATGATGTCATTCGTTGTGCAATTTTTCATTATCGTATTAGCTATCGCCGCTATACTAGTTAATGTAAGTAACGCTGGTATTGATATTTCAAAGAACCAGCACTTGTTATTAAAAGTAATAAACCATATATCAACATTCGTTACGGATATCCAGTAATAGCATTCTTTCAGATATGCAATAATTTAGCCTCAGGAAATTTCGCAGCGGTAATTGTACTGGTCTCTGCGATGGTTGCTTATTATTTTGGGACGTTCGTGATTATCACGCCTGCACAAAAGCTGCTGAATCACAGTTCTGAATTCTTGTACAAACTGTAATTATACTACCGCCATTTGTAATCCGCAAATTACTCTTCTATTGTGTAAATTTAGTACTATACGTTTTCTTTGTCTTTATTTTCTCCATTACATTATAACTGAGTCATGTGTGTTTCTCTTCTTACGTGTTTTGGTACATACATATGAGTAATTGTGATTATTATTTATCACATCTTGAAAGTAATCATTGATTAATTTTGCCCACCGAGCGGGAACTATACATTCTTCGAATCAGATTATTCTGCGAGACACGATTTTATAAAATATGTTACTTTTCTGAAACGACATTATTAATGATATATTTTCATTGCAGCTATAGTAGTAACTGGTATGAAGCGCCTCCGAGATCACAGAAGCTATTGCTGTTTATGATGCAGAAAGTCCAAAAACCATTCGTTCCATCTGCCAAAGGAGTATTAGATATGACGTACGAAACTTGCAGTATGGTATGATCCATGTCTTTCAATCTCTTTTTCTTTATATTGGAATCTGAAAGAAACCATTTCATATTCATGTATAAAGCCTCAGTTGACATAACTTTAAATGTCAATGGTTCTTCAAGTATTTTAGCCAGTTATCATCGTAATTGACTTACTGGTTTCCATCATCGCTTGCATCGTTTGCTTCGGTGTTAGTCAAATGCGCGCTGAATGTCTTCAATCGATTTCCGTTATTAATTTAAATCTATGCGGCATTCAATTGTTACAAACATAAGACTGCATAAAAATAATGAATGGGGGTAACACTCATGAAGAGTCAGCGAGTGCATAGAGTGTAACAAGTAGTTTTAGAGCTTGCAAGTATCACGGATCTCCTAGCTGATATTCAGACTGCTTTCCGAGTCAAAGGATTGCTTCGTTAAGATTGACGCCCCCGACAAACTTCAAGCACGTCATTCGGAGCCGTGCTGCTGGCTTAGGCTTTTGTGTTTTTTGTTCACGCCTAGGGAAAACAACATTCTTTGCTACGAAATTAATTGTGTGAACCACTAGTTAGGGTGTCAACGAAATCTGGCTTTTTCGGTATAAAATTTGCTACACCTTGTTTCGCTGATTGGATATTCAGACAGGTCTGTGCAGAGTCCATCGCTTGTTGTAAGTATGCGATCAAAGCCGTGTCCAAGACTCAATGACGAAGATTCTTGAAGACTGATTTTGTTGATGCTTCTGTGACGACCGACTGTCTAGTGCGAAGTGTAGCTGACTCAAGACTATTATTACCAGAACACTTTGATATTTAAGAGGGGTTCAGCTAAGTTTCCTCGCCCGGCATCTTAGAGCTTTTTCGTAAATGCGTGCCTCTTATTGGTTTTAAAAGGTCCTGCACGGTTCCTGTATATCTTTAGACAAAATTCGGCTCTGCCAGTTACCATACTGGCCTTCATTGACCATTTTAGAAGAGCGAACATGACACAAAGCAATAGAAGGACACGTGTCCTTTTGATGGATGCGAGTTGCTTGTAATTTGGAGGAACGCCAGACGTTTTATTGCTTAAGTATGTCTGAAGTCAAGCAGAAGCCCGATGAGCGAAGAGTAGGACAGCTTGTCTTAATGCCGCTCAACACTTCGAAAAACATGGTTATAAACCTCTGGCTCATTCACTTCACTCTGCTGATAGTTGCACTGCAACAGTATGCATATCCGTTTCGCTTGAGCGACGTCTTAACCACGACTGCCGGCAACAACCTGTCGAGATTTGCATCATGCGTCAATGCCACACTGGCCACCGACGCAATGTCACCATGCATAAAGTATTACTGCAAAATTTTAGCGCATTACTGTAAAAAGGAAGAGGCAAATTTTTCAATAGATTTTAGAAACAGTTCGCGACTCTGTAAGAAGAAAATGCCAAACGTATATAAAAATGAGATGAGGACACGAGAAGTAGCGTTTTTAAATATTCAAAAGCTGGTTGTGTGTCAATAATGATGCTATTATACAAAAATATTCAGATCTTCGAAGTGATTGACCTTTCTAGTTGTGTGTGCTAAGGCTTTTCCACTTAGTATAATGTGTTCTAAGTACCAATATCTATTGAATGTTTTTTCATTGAATACTCTATATGTTTGCTAGCTCTGCAAAACGTTTTATTAAGGTGACTTTCGATTATCAGAAATACACTTATTTTTAATTTTGACAGTCAATCAGAAAGTTGGACCCCATAAAAAAATCTACAAATAAAAAATAGATGCATTGTAAAAAATAAAAGCCATAATAATCGTTATATAATGATATCTGTGCATACGTGTTTCATATATTGTATTTTGTTCTTGATTATTTTAGATCGTGCAAACATCTTTCTCTTACTTCATGATGCTATCTTCTATTAAAAAATAAATATATCGAGGACACGCTGTAAATTCAATGGGCTAGTTACGTTATTATTCAATTAAGCGTAGAATTAGAAATTATTCTAGATAGAATGAAGCTTAGTAGAACACACGTCTCAAATCAAAATGGAAATGTAATATTCTATAAAGGTAATGTGGATGGCATGCCTGTAATAATTGGTTAATTATGATTAAATATATATTTTAATAGATCTCAACATGTAATGGGGTATGCCGATTAAAAAATGATGAAATAAGTATAATATTATTAAAGTAGAATTTTTGTGCGGATTTCTATTTCTACATCCGACTGCAGAATTCTTGCTGGATTCCGGACAACTGTCCAAGCAATGGAATTCGTTTATAACACAAATGAACGTTTGTCATTTTCATGTTCGGTCAGCAACGTATTAAATCGTGTTCCAATAAGACAGTATTTACTTTATTTATAAATGCGCAATTTGTGGAACAAAATAAACCTGCACTGTATTATCTTTCAAAAGACACGTTGTGTTTTACAATACCTTAATTACAAATGCACACGTGTATTTATTTTTATATGGCGATCGTGTCACAGATTTCGCAGGGAAACGGCTAATACACTGCAAGCAGACAGCCACCAGACCTCTTGCGGAGGACGTAACACGGATGTTGACTGGAGGAAGGTTGAATGGTGACTCCGCTCTCCCTCCGTATTTCCACCTTCCCCGTAATATTTGCATAAAAGCTCTCAAAATACGAAAATTACGTCTACGGCACTCGTGTGCATAATTTCTTTAAGTATATGTCTTGACACGTCGCGACACGGACTCCGAAGCTCCCGATCGATACGCAATGAGTGGGTAGTATTCATTTAATATGCAAAAAAAAAAATACGCACGTCGGCCACCATACCCTGCTTATTATCTTACAGCCGCACAAAGATGCTTTTACGGTAAGTGGAACATCTTCAGTAGGAAAAATATTGTAAAGCGAATATGCAATTATGAAGCAAGTTCTACGGTCCAAAAGTTTATATTCCCACCTCAGCTTAACAGTCATTCGTGAGCCTTTGAAGAGGAATGGTTCTTTACGAGTATCCGCAATTCAGGATGAGTAGGAAGTTTCTACTGCTTGTCGGCCAATGGCCATATGACATTGGTAACAGAAAGTATCTGATTCGAGCCGTGATTTGTCTAGTTCCTATATTAGCTTGTGTCGTTCAGGTAATGTATTTGCTTTTTATGATTAATTCGCGAGGGATTAAATAAACATAATTTATTAATAAAAAGAATATAAACAACAATGGAAAGAAAAAACAGAAGGACCATACGTCTTCACAACTTGCCAGAAATTGTCTAACGTCGTGAGAACAGTTCGCACTCTCGCTTACACGCATACACATATTCATTCGTTCCAAGAAATGAATAATCAGCATACAAAACATCGAGATAATTCCCGATACCATATTTATCATGATTATACCCTTAAACATCTCATTCAAACTATCTTTGAAGTAACACTTCAGTACTACGTATTAGGTTGAATTAGTAACAGTTTTACGCAGGCTTTAGTTATCACTATGAAATAAACTATTAGTATATGATTGTCTAAAAAACCAATGCACATAGTAATCTACATCTCGCTTATTTCTATTACACCATATTACATCGTATTACAGAATACGCAAAATAAACATACGACTAGACAATGAAGTATCTAAGAATGAACTATTAAAAACTTTACATTGCTCAGGACAAAATTAATCAGTTACGCGTTTATATATTAATAGTATATATTTGGTATTCATGTTTTTCGAACATGACGATACCTTTTGTCTGTCAAGCACAATTTTAACAGAAATGGTGTAAAGTATTTGTTGGTATGCAACAACAATGTAAAACTGTAAATATCTTTGTTTAGATATACGAGCTTATTAATGCAAAAAGCAAGTTTGTACATATTATACATGTGCTTCCCCTCTTTTCCTTCATAATGGTAGCTTTTTTAAAATACTTGGGTTGTTGGATCAAAATTGGTGTCGTAAGTAGTATAAATATACCCTTAAATATCTTATAAACTATCTATGTCGTGGACTTGAGTTATTGACACTTCATGACAGGATTATGTACGCGTAAAAGTATCAAATTGCAGATACGAGATATGTTGGAATTTGTTGCGCTTGATTGCAATGCTTTGCGATCGGAAGACGAAATTGAGATCATGAAAAGATCCGCTGCTGAGGGATGGACCTTGGGGAAGTCTTACATCCGTAAGCTTTAAGAATATAGGAACAATAGAAAGTTGCCAGGCGGAATTTCTAGGAGCTAGTGTATGGGAATCTTCAAGAATCTTTTCACTCGAAAGGAAAAACATGTATGAGGATTAAGAGAGGTCCTCACATTTTTCATGTGCAAGAAAACATATTTTCGATTTCAGTGATCATGTTCATGGCTTTGATCAGTATTATATTCATGTTATTCATCCCGAGTATCCTAGATATAATAAAGCCTTTGGATGAATCTCGGACAGAGAAACTTCTAACTGAGTCCGGATATTTAAGCAACATTCAAGGCTGCGGCTTCTACGTCATGCTGAACATTCAATGCGTAATCGCTGTAGGAATCATTGTCGCTGTAGCAGCAGATCTACCTTATATAGCAGTTTTTTATTTTGTTTCCGGAATGTACTGCGTCGCAGGGTAAGTGTTGATTTGTGATATTTACTAATCAATTCCTTGCGGTGCCTTCTTTCGAACAAAACAAAGCTTTTTAGAAATTTTATCCACATCAATTGTCAACTTGTATTATCAGTAAAATGTTTTTTATATGTAGGAGTATTAATGATTAATTTTTTGAGGAGGAAATGCAAGACAAGAAATTTGTTGATAATAGTACGCATAAATTCTTCCGAGCCTAAATCATGAATATATGGATGTGAAAATCTGATTTACTTACACATTATAATATTTTAGGCACAGATTGGAGCACATGTTCGACAACATACAGTTAATGCCCAATAGCCAGAAGAAAGTGGTGATTCGTCAGCGAATACTAAACGTGGTGACGCAGCAGTGGAATATTGTAAAGTGTGTATTACAGAAGACCAAGTTGTATATGCGTGTTTATAAATCGTATATACATGTGTTTGATATGCATAGCAGTTAATGAATAATGAGTTGGAAACAGTGAGAACAATTGTATAGGCCCATTTCTGCTGGATGTCTCTGCTTTTGATTTATTACATCCAGAATTTGTATAACATAGTTCACACTTCTATAGATCGTAGAATTTTATATTTTATTTGATATATCAAAATGCACAAGCGTTAAATAAAATCGTAACTAGATGCAAAAGTATCATAATTGGTCCTTTTTACAAATTAATGGCGTTTATTTATATATGTTTAAGAGGGACTAAACTCGTAACGTCCTGTTACACGATGTCCTTCGCCGTGCAGTTTTTCGTCGTCGTATTAGCTATCGCCGCTACACTCGTTAATGTAAGTAAGACTTGCGCTGATATTTCGAAGAGGCAGGATAGTTTTTTTTTACGGATAATTCACCAAATTCCACCATAATTTGTAATGGACATCCAGTAATATTTGTTTTCAGATACACGATAATTTGGCCTCGAGGAATCTTGTAATAGCATTTGCATTGAGCTTTGCGATGCTTGGCTATTATTTTGGTGTATTTGTAAATATCACGCCTGGACAAAATCTGCTGGACCACAGTTCTGAACTCTTATACAAACTGTAATTATGCTTTAGCCATTTGTGATCCGCAAATTTCTTTTCCATTATATAATTTAGAACTAAACGTATATTCTTTGCATTGTTTTTTCTATTATATCACATCTGAGTTGTATGATTCTATCTTCCTACAAGTTTTGGTATATTCGTTTTGTTGTGATTACTTTTATTCACATTTTGAAAGTAATTGTTCATTAACACTCTTCATCGAGAAGATACTATACATGTCTAGAATTAGAATGCTGTTTGGAACACGGTTTTATCAGACATATTACTTTTTTGAAACGTCATTATTAACACTTTAATGGCTGCAAGCCAAGTTTAACACTTTAATATCACACACATGTTGTGTGAGCGGCCATTAGAGTGTTAATGATATATTTCTGTACAATCTTATTGCAGCTATAGCAGTAACTGGTATGAAGCGCCTCTGAGATCTCAGAAGCTCTTGCTGTTTATGATGCAGAAAGTTCAAAAACCATTTATTCCATCTGCCAAAGGAGTATTAGATTTGACATACGAAACTTGCAGCATGGTATGACTCATGATATATAATATGTTTTCTTTCTTTCGCTTTCGAAATCTTTCGAAAACTTTCGAAATCAATCCATATTTATAAATAAAGTGGTAAAGTCTTAGTTGACATAACTTTAAATGTCATCGGTTCCCGAGGTATTTTTGGATTTTATCATCGCATGCAACGTGTACCTGAGTGTTGGTAAATTGCACACTGCATGTCTTCATTCAATTACCATACATATTTCAAATCAATGTGGTATTACATAGTTACAAAGATTGTGTAAAAAAAATGAATGTGGGTAATATCCACAGAAAGTAGACAATTGCGTAGATTATAAGAAGGAGGTTTATTGTGAAAAGTGGATATAAGCGGACTTTGGAAAAAAAAAAAATGCCAAACATGTATGCAAGTGGAATGAGGCCATCAGAAGCAGCTATTCTATGTATACAAAGTTACGAATCAATGGCGAAGCTATTACACGAAAATATTAAAATCTTGAAAGTAGTTGACCTTTCGATCTGTGTCTACTAAGGCTTCTTCACTCAACTAAAAATATTTTTTTTTATGCAATACTGTATAAATTTGCTACCGGGATATAGCGTGTTATTACAGCAACAGTCGATTATTAGAAATACGCATTTTTAAAATTTGGTTGGTCATTCAGAAAATGAAATCTTATAAAAAAAAATCATTAAATGAGAAATTGACGTATTGCAAAAAATATAGGCCATTATAACAGTTATATAATTTTATCTATGCTCCCATGTTTCATATATCGTGCTTTCTGTTTTATTACTTTAGATCGTGCAAACATCTTTTTCTTACTTCATGATGATGTCTTCTATTGAAAAATAAAGAAGGTAACAAGGGCATCCCGTAAATCCAGCCAGTTTTTTTTCACTCAAGCATGGTACTAGAATTTATTTGCAGTAGAACGTAAGTTAGTTAATCATGTGCCTGAAAACAAAGTGGAAATGTAATTATCTGTAAAAATATTGTAGATGGTATGCGTATAGTATCTGGTGAATTACGATTAAATATACATTTCAATAGATTTCAAAATGTAATCAAATTGTAGAATAAAAGACGATGAATTAAAAACAATATTATTAAAGTAAAATTTCTGTACGGATTTCTGCCCCTGCATCCAATGCAGAATTCTTGCTAGATCCCCGACAAGTGTTCAATCAACGGAATTTGGTTTTAACCCGAAGGAGGAGTCCTTTTTTTATTGCTCGATCAGCGACATATTAAATCGCGCTCCAGTAAGACAGTATTTACTTTATTTATAAATGCGCAATTTGTGGAACAAAATAAACCTGCACTGTATTATCTTTCAAAAGACACGTTGTGTTTTACAATACCTTAATTACAAATGCACACGTGTATTTATTTTTATATGGCGATCGTGTCACAGATTTCGCAGGGAAACGGCTAATACACTGCAAGCAGACAGCCACCAGACCTCTTGCGGAGGACGTAACACGGATGTTGACTGGAGGAAGGTTGAATGGCGACTGCGCTCTCCCTCCGTATTTCCACCTTCCCCGTAATATTTGCATAAAAGCTCTCAAAATACGAAAATTACGTCTACGGCACTCGTGTGCATAATTTCTTTAAGTATATGTCTTGACACGTCGCGACACGGACTCTGAAGCTCCCGATCGATACGCAATGAGTGGGTAGTATTCATTTAATATGCAAAAAAAAAAATACGCACGTCGGCCACCATACCCTGCTTATTATCTTACAGCCGTACGAAACTGTTTTTACGATAAATAGATCATATTAGTTGAAAAAATACTAAAAGGCAAATATTCAATTTCAAGTTATGTGCCATACTTCGAAAGCTGCTACCTTCCCACTGTTTAACAGTCGCTCGTCAGCCTTCGAAAAAGAATGATTCTCTACGAGTATCCGTTGTTTAAGATGAGTCAGAACCTTTTACTACTTATCGGCCAATGGCCATATGACCTTGGTAACAAGAAATATCTGATAAGGGCCGTTATTTGTTTAGTTCCGATATTAGCTTGTGCCACTGAGGTAATGTATTCCACTCTTATCTTTTACTATTAATTCGTTATGCTAAAACTTAAACATCTGACTAAAGATAGCTTTCAAGTTTTCATGTTTTCAACTACAGTTTTACACGGGCTTAACTTATTACTGAGAATTAAACTATTAGTATATGTTTTCCTAGTGAACCATTGCTCATAGTATTCCACTCTTTACTTAGTTATGTAAAACCGTATTACAGAATATGTGAAGTCAACATATGGCTAGACAATGAAATTGTAGTCAAAATTTGGATTACCGAAGATAAACCAAGAATTTAGGCAATTATGGGTTTATATATTATAGTATCGTTTGCTATTGATGTTTGTCAAATATGACTTATACTTTTCGTCCGTCCGGCACAATTTCAACGGAAGTGGTTTAAAGTACTTTATGGCATGCAATAGCAAATTGTAATTGTGCACATTTATGTTTAGATGTACGACATTATTAATGCAAAAAGCAAGCTTGAGCATATTATGCGCGTGCTTCCCCTCTTCTCTTTATTGTTAGTGGCTTTATTAAAATACTTGACTTGTTGGATCAAAACTGGAGTTGTAAGTAACATAAATATATGCTTAAATCTCTTGTGAACTATCCATGTTGCAGACTTAAATTATTTACACTTCGTGACAGGATTATTTACGTGTAAAAGTGCCAAATTGCAGATACGGGATATGCTGGAGTTTATTGCACTTGATTGCAATGCTTTGCAATCGAAAAATGAAATTGAGATCATGAAATGTTCTGCTGTGATGGGATGGACCTTGGGGAAGTCTTATATCCGTAAGCTTTACGAATATAGAAATATTAGAAAGTTGCCTGGTGGAATTCCTGAAACATAGTGTATGAGAATCTCCAAGAATATTCTGACTCGAAAAAAAAAAAAAGAAATATAAATGAGGATTAAGCGAGGTCCTCGCATTTCTCATGTGTAAGAAAACATATTTTCGATTTCAGTGATCATGTTCACAGTTTTGATCGGTATTGCATTGATGTTATCCATCCCAAGTATTCTAGACCTAATAAAGCCTTTGGACATTTCTCGGACGCAGAAATTTTTAGCTAAGTCTGGATATATAACCAACCTTCAAGGCTGTAGTTTTTACGTCAATGTTAACATTCAGTGTGTAATCGCTGTAGGGATTATTGTCGTTCTTGCAACTGATCTGCTTTATATAGCAGTTATTTATTATATTTCTGGAATGTACTGCATCGCAGGGTAAGTGTTAATCTACATTACTAATTGACTAGCTCCTCGCGGTGCCTCGTTTCAAACAAAGCGAAGCTTCTTGAAAATTATACAGTGATCAACTGCCAACTTGCATTATTATTAAAATATCGTTTAATATAAATAAGAGTATTAGTGATTTAGTTTATTCTAAGGAAATAAAATATCCGTGCCTAAAAGTAAACAAGTCAAGCATTCCACATGTACATTCCCCCTGTATCGCATGCACACGCATCCCAATTTTTCAGTGCAACCGCTGGTTTGACATGTAATCGTTTGTTGATAATCCTGTGTGTAAAGCCGCCTGAAACCTTATTTACGAATATGTTAATATAAAACTCTAATTTAATTGTAGATCATAATGTTTTAGATACAGATTGGAGCACATGTTCGACGACATACAGTTGATGTCCAGCAACCAGAAGAAAGCGGTGATTCGTCAACGAATATTAAACGTGGTGAAGCAGCAATCGAATATTGTAAAGTTCGTATTACCGAAGGTCAGGTTGTATATGGGTGCTTATAAATTGTATATACTTGTGCTTTAGGAACTTATATTCACTTTAAGGCACACTTAATCAACATAATTCTAGAAGCAGCTTGCGACATTATCCACATTTCACATTCTATCACAAATTTATGTAACATGTAATGTGAAAAACAGTAACATTCAAGTTTCCAGTAGAAGGTAACAAGATTTAGTAGAATGGCAGTAAAAGATTAGTTTCTGGGCTAAATAGTTTGAAGACAAAATTTGGATCACAAATCGACATTCTAGTGGCACTCTTAGTAGATGTACCTTTAGCTATACCATTGCTTAAGTTACTAAACTAAAGCAAATTAATGTACAACGTTGAGATCTGTAGAATCAATCGTTATACATGTATGAGATCTGACATTCCAATAAAATCGTTTTTATCGTAAATGTAAGATCTTTATACTATCTGCGTCTCGTAAACAGCTAAAAAATTTGTTAGTATGGATGGAAGGTAATGAACAGTGAATGCTATCAATTTTATACATACGTTTCTGCTCGTTGTTTCTGTCTTTAATTTATTATATCGAGAATTTGTATGACATAGGTTGCACTTTTATAGATCGTAGAGTTTAATACTTCATTGTGACCTGCAAAAAACTTCATTCTCTATACGTATTTAAGACGTGTTCATTTGATACATCAAAATGCACAAGCGCTAAAAATGCTTAACTAGATGCAAATGTATCATACGTTGGTTCTTGGTTCTTTTACAATTTAATGGCGTTTATCCTATACCTATATACACATATGTTTAAGAGGGACCAATCTCGTAATGTCTTGTTACACGATGTCCTTCGCTACGCAATTTTTCGTCATCGTATTAGCCATCGCCGGTACACTCGTTAATGTAAGTAATATTGGCGCCGATATTTCGAAGAGGCAGGACTTTTCTTTACGGGTAATCCACTAAATTTGTTATGGACCACCATCGTAATATCATAGTAGTTAATTCTACCATTATTTGTTATGGACATCCAGTAATACTTTCTTTCAGATACACGCCAATTTGACCTCGAGGAATTTCGTAGTGGTATTTGCATTGGGCTTCGCGATGCTTGGTTATTACTTTGGGGTCTTTGTAAATATCACGCCTGGACAAAACCTACTGGATTGCAGTTCCGAACTCTTGTACAAACTGTAATTGTGTTTCAGATATTTGCTATGAAATGTTTCTTCCATTAAGTTAATTTAGAGCCAGATGTGTATTCTTAGCGTTATTTTCTGGATTACGTCATACCTGAGTCGCATGCTTCTATCATTCTACGTGTTTTGGTAAATACACAGGGATCAACGATTCGTTTCTCAACCCCTCAAGGGGAGCAAAGAGAACTTGGAATATCACCTTGGCAGCAGGTACCGATTGGTTCAGATTTGTAGACTCTATGATTGACCCACGAGCTATTTACAAACTGTTCAGAAGGGTACAGTTACGCATGTTACAATACCATAACAATAAATTTTTGCATAGTTTATAAATAGCGCGTGTATCAATCATAAAGTCTGTAAATCTGGACAGATTGGTCTCTGTCGTCTGACACCGTCACGGACACATTCCAGCTTCTCCTTGTTCCGCTTGAGGGGTTGAAGAACAAATTGTTGATTACTTGTGTACGTGTATTGTGTTTATTATTACTCACAGCTTGAAAGTAATTGCTGATTAACATTGTCCACCGAGAGGACACTGCACATGCTTAGAATTGCTATTCGAAGTGTGTTCTTATAAAAATTGTTACTTTTCTAACATGACATTATTAATCATGCTTTCGTACGATTATGTTACAGCTACAGTAGTAAATGGTATCAGGCGCCTCTAAAATCTCAGAAGCTATTGCTACTTATGATGCAAAAAGCTCAAAAACCATTTATTGTATCTGCAAAAGGAATATTAGATATGTCGTACGAAACTTGCAGCATGGTACGACCCATGTTTTATAATGTTTCTTTCTTTCACTTCAAAGACTGTCCTTGTAGAAAATGCTGAAAGGAATCATTCCATATTTATAAATACAGCGAAGTTTTACTTGACATAACTTTAAACGTCATCGTTTTCTGAAGTATTTTTGCGGGTTAGCATCATAATTCATTTACTGGATTTTATCATCGCATGTGACGTTCATCTAAGTGTTATTAAATTGTGTGCTGAATGTCCTCGTTCAATTACCATACATATATACATCGAATCTATCTGGTATTACGCAGCTACAATTGAAGAGAGATTGCGTAAAAAAAATTAATGCGGGTGATAATGCACAAAAAATTGACAATTGCGTAGAATATAACCAGGAGTTTTATCGTGAAGAGTGGATTTATGATTGTCGCTTGTGCGACGGTCCTAACGTGACTATCCGCAACGACATGTTGAGACTTGTATCCTGCGTTAATGACGCAGTGGCGACCACCACGATGTCGCTTTACGTAAAGTATTGTGCCAAAAGTCGACTTATTACTGTAATAAGTAAAGGGAAGATTTTCGCGGTAGATTTTAAACACTTTGCCGTGCTGCAAGAAAAAAATGCCAATCGTGTACGGAAAAGGAACAAGGACATGAAAAGCAGCTTTTCTAAATATCCAAAAACCAGTTGCGTGTCAATGACGGTGCTATTACACAGAAATGTTTACATCTTAGAAATAATTTACTTTTCTACCTGTTTCTACAAAGGCCTTCTTACTTAGTACAATGTATTCTGAGTACTAGTATCTATTGAATGTTTTTTATTTAATACTTTATAAGTTTGCTATCTCAGCATAACGCGTTTCTGATAACCAGGTTTATGGTAACCCTTGATTATCAGAAATATACATATTTCAAATTCTAACGGTTATTGAGAAAATAAAATCCTATGAAAAAATCATTAATTGAAAAGTAGACGCATTGGAAAAAATATAGCTCATAATAATCGTTATATAATGTTATCTGTGAATACGTGAATCCTACTTTATTCTTTTAGATCTTGCAAACATCATTCTCTTACTTCATGATGCTGTCTTCTATTGAAGAATGAAAGAGATAAGGAGTGCATCTTGTAAATCCACGAGCTAGTTGCGTTATTTTTCAGTTAACCATGGTGTTAAGCAATTTATTCTGTGTAGAACGTAGGTTAATAGATCATGTGCCACAAATCAAAAAGGAAATGTAGTGTTCTGTGAAGGTATTGTAAATGGTATGCGTATAACAGATGATAAATTATGATTAAATATATATTTTAATAGATCTCAATATATAATAAGATATGTAAAATAAAAGACGGTAAGGTAAGTGCAATATTGTTAAAGCAGAATTTCTGTATGGGTTTCTATATCTCCCTCCAATAATGTATTCTGGCTAGATGTCGCACAAGTGTCCAACCAATAGAAGAACCAACGAAAGGGGAGTGCATCTTTTCACGGTTTGATCAGCAACACATTAAATCGCGTTCCAGTAAGACAGTATTTATTCCATTAATAATTGTATAATGTGTAGAATAAAATAAATGTGCACTATATCATCCTTCAAAAGACACATTGTGTTTTACAATACCTTAAATATATTAGGTCGAGTCATAAGTAACTTCCGACGAAGCTAAGTAGAATCTATTAAAAAACGGAAGTTACTTATGACTCGACCTAATAAATTGTAAGAGTAAGGATCGGAGGCGCCGAGGGCAGGATAGAGATAATCTATATTAAAAGAATGCGTTTTAGATAATATCATATATACAGGGTGCACAGGAGTTTTTAATGTCCTTGACTTTCGAACGCTCCAAGGTTGTGTGGGGGGGGGGGGGCGTGCTTGGAGAAATGCGTGAATGTCTAAGGCACTGCACAGAGTCGAATTTGAACAGTCTAAGTCTAATTTGAAGTGTTGAGAGGTAGAGTCGGGTTAAAGACACCATAGCATAAATATATATTTATGTTGCAAAAAATTCTTAGTGCATGTGCCTCTAAGAATTTGCTCCTCTAGCTACTATCTTATGTTACGTTATTATTAATACTATTATTATTATTATTATTGTTTTATTTTATTTTATATATCCTACCTCTTACGAAATGCACGCAAGCATTTATTTTTATATGCCGATCGTATCGCCGCGATCAGGCCTATTGCAAGGAACGTAAGCCGGATATTGACTGGGGGAAGATTGAATGTTGACTGCGCTCGCAGTTTGACTGTCAACCTCCCCCGAAAAAGAAAGAATAAAAGTTCGCAAATATGAAAAATACGTTCATAATTCTCGGGTATATAATCTCTTTAAATATACGTCTCGACGTGTCGCGACACGGACAGCAAAATAGTCGATCGATACACAATGAGTGGCTAGCATTCATTTAATATGCAAGGAAAAAAATACGCATGTCGGCCACCATCTCCTACTTATTATCTTACAGTCGTACGAAGCTGTTTTTACGATAAATAGATCATATTAGTCGATCAAATACTAAAAGGCAAATATTCAATTTCAAGTTGTGTGCCATGCTTCGAAAGCTGCTACCTTCCCACCGCTTAACAGTCGGTCATCAGCCTTCGAAGCGAATGATTCTCTACGAGTATCCGTTGTTTAAGATGAGTCGGAACCTTTTACTACTTGTCGGCCAATGGCCATATGATCTTGGTAACAAGAAGTATCTGATAAGGGCCGTGATTTGCTTAGTTCCGCTATTAGCTTGTGTCACTGAGGTAATGTGTTCGACTTTTACTTTTATAGTATTAATTCGTTGTGCTGAAATTTAAACGTTTAACTGAAGACAACTTTTGAGTAATGTTTTAGTACTACGTATTACTTCGAATTAACTACAGTTTTACGCGAGCTTTACTTTCCACTGAGAATTAAATTATTAGCACATGTTTTTCGAGTGGATGAATGCTCATAGTATTCTACGCTTTATTTAGTCATGTGCAATCTTATTACAGAACACGTGAAGTAAACGTATGGCTAAACATTGAAATTGTAATCAAAATTTGGGCTACCAGATACATTAAGAACTTAGGCAATTATGGAATCATACATATTAATAGTATATATTTAATCTTCATGTTTGTCAAATATGACGTATACTTTTCGTTTATCAAGCACAATTTCAATAGAAGTGGTTTAAAGTATTTTTTGGCAGACAGCAGCGAATTTTAATTGTGCACATTTATGTTTAGATGTACCAGATTGTTTTTGCAAAAAGCAAGCTTGAGCATGTTATGTGCGTGCTTCCCCTCTTCACTTTAATGATAGTGGCTTTATTAAAATACTTGACTTGCTGGATCAAACCTGGAGGCGTAAGTAGCGTAATGTACGCTTAAATCTTTCGCAAACAGTCGATGTTGCGAGCTTAAGTTTATTACCCTTCGTGACAAGATTATCTACACGTAAAAGTATCAAATTGCAGGTACGAAATATGTTGGAATTCATTGCGCTTGATTGTGATGCTCTACGATCACGAAACGAAATTGCGATCATGGAAAGATCTGTTGCTGAGGGATGGACCTTGGGGAAGTTTTACACCAGTAAGCTTTAGAAATATAGAAACATTAGAAAGTTGATGGGTAGAATTCCTAGGAGCTAGTATATGGGAATCTCCAAGAATCTTTTTACTCGAAAGAAAAATCATGCATGTGGATTAAGTGAGGCTCTCACATTTCTCATGTGCAAGAAAACATATTTTCGATTTCAGTGATCTTGTTCGCAGTTTTGATCGGTATAGTATTGATGTTATCCATCCCAAGTGTCCTAGATGTAATAAAGCCTTTGGACGTATCTCGGACGGAGAAATTTTTAACTAAGTCCGGATATATAACCAACCTTCAAGGCTGTAGCTTTTGCGTCAATGTTAACATTCAGTGTGTAGTCGCTGTAGCAATCACTGTCGTTCTAGCAGCTGATGTGCTTTATACAGCAGTTGCTTATTATGTTTGCGGAATGTACCGTATCGCAGGGTAAGTGTTAATCTGTATTATTAATTAATTAGCTCCTTGCGGTTCCTCCTTTCAAACAAAGTGAAGCTTTTTGAAAAATATAGAGACATCAACTGCCAACTTGCGTTATTATCAAACTATCGTTTCAATATATATAAGAGTATTAGTGACTTATTTAATTACAAGGAAATAAAATATCCATGCTGTAAAGTATACAAGTCAAGCATTCTACACATGCATTCCTAGTGTAGCACACACACACGCATCCCAATTTTTCAGTACATGCACTGATCTGACATGCAATCGTTTGTTGATAATCCTACATGTAAAGTCCTCTGAGCTTGTTTATGAATATATTAATATAAAACTCTGATTTACTTGTATATCATAACGTTTTAGGTATAGATTGGAGCATATGTTCGACGATATACAGTTGGTGCCCAACAGCCGAAAAAAAGCGGTAATTCATCAACGAATATTAAACGTGGTGACGCAGCAGTCTAATATTGTAAAGTGTGTATTATTAAGAAACAGATTGTATATGCATGCTTGAATATCCTGTATTTGTTTGTATTTAAAGAACTAATAATCACCTAAAAGCATATTAATTAAAATAATTCTTCAAGCAGCTTGTGACATTATCCACATTTTACATTCATCCACAAGTTTAACGTGTATTTTGTAAAATATTAACATTCAAGTTTTTAGTAGAAGGTAATAGGGTTTAATACAATCATGATAAAAGATTACTTTCTCCGCGAAATAGGTTGAAGACAAAAATTGAACCACAAATTGACATTCTAGTGGTACTATTAGTAGCTGTGTTTTTACGTGTACCATTGCTTATGTTACTAAAATTAAGCGAATTAATATACAAGGTTGAAATTTGCAGGATCAATCATTATAATAAGTGTGAGATCTGGGATTTCAATAAAATCGTTTTCATTGTAAATGTAAATTCTATAAATCATCTGGGTCACATAAACAGCTAAAAACGTGTTAGTATAGATAGAAGTTAATCAACAGTGAGTGCTATCAATTGTATACGGTATGCATATTTCTGCTCAATGTTTCTGTCTTTGATATATTACATCGAGAATTTGTATGACACGGCCTACATTTCTATAGATTGTAGAGTTTAATATTTCATTAAAATGTCCGTTTAAGACATACTGATTTGGAATATTAAAATACACAAGCGTTAAAGAAAGACTCTGACCAGATACAAATGAATCATAATTCTTTTACAATTTAATGGCGTTTATCCAATACATATGTACACATATGTTTAAGAGGGACCAACCTTGTAATGTCCCGTTACATGCTGTCCTTCGTTGTACAATTTTTCGTCATCGTATTAGCCATCGCCACTACACTCGTTAATGTAAGTAACCCTGGTGCCAATATTTCGAAGAGGCAGAACATTTCTTTGTGGATAATCCACTGAATGTGTTATGGATTACCATCATAATATCATAATAGTTAATTTCACCATCATTTCTTATAGACATCCAGTAATACTTTTTTTCAGATACATGATAATTTGGCCTCAAGGAATCTTGTAATGGCATTTGCATTGGGCTTCGCGATGCTTGCTTTTTATTTTGGGATGTTTTTAAATATCATGCCTGGACAAAATCTGTTGGATCGCAGTTCCGAACTCTTGTACAAACTGTAATTGTATTTCAGTCATATATAACTCGAAAATTTGTCTTTCATTAAATCAATTTAAAACTAAACATGTATTCTTAGCATTATTTTCTACGTTACATCACACCTGAGTCACGTACTTCTATCTTTCTACGTGTTTTGGTAAATACACAAGGAATCAATGATGTTGTTGAAAGAGAAGTCTGTTTCGTTAGAAGATTGTTGACTATTTAGCTGGTATTGAAACGCCAGTCTGGTGAGACAAGCAAGGGTTTTTTTGGCGTCTTAATTAATGTTTATCTGGGCAAGTATTTGTTCACCAGATATGTTATAGTTATTTGAATAGCTCATTGCCTGATCACACTTTTGTAGAGTTTTTTATTCATTAATTAACTATGTCATGTGTATTGTACCAACCATACATTTTTGCATAATTTGTAAATAGCTCGCGTGTCAGTCATAGAGTCTATAAATCTGGACCAATTGGTCTCTCTCATCGAACACCGCCACAGGCAGATTCCAACTTCTCATTGTTCCCCTTCAGGGGATGAGGTACAAATTATTGATTACTTGTGTACGTGTATTATGTTTATTAAGACTCAACATCTTGAAAGTAATTGCTGATTAACATTGTTTACTAAGAGGATACTACACATGCTCAGAATTAATGTTTGAAGCGTATTCTTATGAAAATTGTTACTTTTCTGAAACGATATTATTAGTTATGCTTTCATACAATTACGTTGCAGCTATAGTAGTAACTGGTATCGAGCGCCTCTGAAGTCACAGAAGCTATTGCTATTTATGATGCTGAAAGCTCAAAAACCATTCATTATATCTGGCAAAGGAATAATAGATATGTCGTACGAAACTTGCAGTATGGTATGATTCACTCATGTTTTGTAATATGTTTTTTTTTCTTTACTTCAAACATTGTCCTTATATAGGGTGCTGAAGAAAATCATTCCATATTTGTAAATAAAGCAATAAATTCTTAGTTGATATAACGTTAAAAGTCAATTGTTTCTGAAATATTTTTGTGAGTTAGCATTCTATTTGTCATTGCATGCAACATATACCCCAGTGTTAGTAAATTGCGTGCTAAATGTCTTCATTCAATTACCATACATATTTCAAATCTAAGTGATATTATATAGCTGCAAATGACGGAAGATTGTATACAAAGAAAGAATGCGGGTAACATCCACAGAAAATCGACAATTGCATAGAATATAACCAGGAGTTTTATCTAAAAAAGGAGATTTAAGCTTGTTGCTCGTGCAATGGTCCTAACACGACTATCCACAATGACCTGTCGAGACTTGCATCACGTGTCAGTGACGCACTGATATTATATCGCCTGAAGATTTTCATAGCATTTTAGAGATAGTTCGTGACACTGCAAGAAGAAAATGCCCAACGTGTACAAAAGTGGAATGAGGACATTACAAGCAGCTTTTCTAAATATTCAAAAGCAAGTTTTGTGTCAATGACAATGCTATTATACAAAAATGTTCACATCTTAAAAATAAACGACCTTTCTCCCTGTATCTATGAAAGTTACCTCGCCTAGTATGATGTGTTCTAAATACTGATATCCTTCGACTGTTTTTTTATTTAATACTGCATAAGTGTATACATTGTTATCTGTGCATACATGTTTTGTATATCGTGTTTTTTACTTTATTGTTTTAGATCTTACAAACATCGTTCTCTTACTTCATGGTGCTGTCTTCTATGGAGGAATAAAGAAGATAACGAAGGCTTTGAGTAAATGCAATGAGTTAATTACCTCGTTTTCCAGTTACGCATGTTGTTAGAATTTCTTTCCGATAGAATGTAGGTTCGCAGATCACATACGTCAAATCAAAATAAAAATGTAATATTATGTAAAGTTATTCTGCATGTTATACGTATAGGAATTGCTTAATTATGATTAAATATATATTTTAATAGATCTCAAAATGTAATAAGATATGTAAAACAAAGTGCAATTTCATTAATCCAGATTTTTTGTACAGATTTTTACTTCGGCAGTCAATGTAAAATTTTGGTAAATGCCCCACAAATGCCCAACTAATAGAATTCGGTTATAACACACATGAACGTCCGTCTTCTTAATATTTGATCAGCAACATATTAAATCACGTACCGATAAGAAAGTATTCATTCAATTAACGATTGCGACGTTTGTGGAACAAAATAGACGTGCACTATATTATCTATCAAATGACACATTTCGTTTCACATTACTTGAAATAGAAATGCACACGTGCGTTTATTATTATATGCCGATCGTCTCACAATATTTTGAAGGAAAACAAACAAATAGAGACCAGGCCTCTTACGGTGAACATAAAACTAATGTTTACTAGAGGAAGGTTGAATGCAGACTGCGCTCTTCCACCGTATTTCCATTCCCCTCGAAACGTTTGTATAAAAGGTGCGGACGATACGAAATTGACGTTCGTGGTAAACGCGCCTAGAATTTCCATAAGTATACGTACGTGCGTGTCCGGAAAGGGAAACGTGCAGTCGCGGATCGATATCAAATAAGCGGGTAGTATTTATTTAATGTGGAAAATAGATGTAGCCCTCGAGAAGATGCCCATTATCTTACAGCCGTATATAGCAACTGTTACGATAAATACTAAATTCTTTTCCGAAAAAATATTGGATGAAAATATTCAAGTTCAATGAAAGTTCGGTTCGAGGGCACTTATTGCGTTTCCCTCTCATTTTAACAGTCAAACGTTAGCCTTCGAAAGGGAATGCTTTTCTACGAGCATCCGCATTTTAGGATTAGTAGAAAGTTTCTATTACTGGTTGGCCAGTGGCCCTATGACAATGGTAACACGAAGCATCTTTTAAGAGCCGCGATTTGTCTATTTTCTATTTCAATGGGTCTCACACAGGTAAAAGATTCGACTTTTACAATTTCTCACAATTAAATTCTTGCGTTCCGATTGCAACTAACTTAGTTTAAGTTTCAACTAACGTGTAATTTTTGGTTAATTGTAAATTGGATTAAATCGGGCTTCGCTTCATCCAAGCTTTACAGATTGAGTAGGAATAAGCTGTTGTTAATAATACGTCTTTGTCCAGTTATATGATGTTATTTGTTGGAACGGCACATTCGAGAAATTCATTCGTGCACTTCCATTTTTCACTTTCGTGGCGATGGTATACCTGAAATATCTCACGAATTGGATCAAAGCGGGAGTCGTAAGTCACGTAATATGCTGTCATACCTTTAATGAACCGTCTACGGGACGGTCTTAAGCACTTTTCGCGACGCGATAAGTTACGCCAGAAAGTTTCAAACCGTAGATAAAAAACATATTGGATTTTATTCAATTTGACTGGGCTGCGTTGCAATCCGACAACGAGATTGAGATCATGAAAGGCTATACTGCTGGCGGTTGGACTTTGGGAAAGATTTACATCTGTAAGTTGTACGTACATACGCAATTTCGAACGTTGCCAGGTGGATGTCTCCTGCAATGTATGAGACGAGCTACGGTGGTGTAGTGGATAGAGGCTCAGACTGCCACGCGGTAGACCTGGGTTCGAATCCCGCCCATCACCTCTGGTTTTTCTATGTGATATGGTATATCGTAGCTCTGGTGGTTCGGAATCCACCTTAAACAGTAGGTCCTAGGCCATATGACCTTAGCAGTCGGTGCCGAAAAATGAATTAAAAAAAAAAAAAAAAAAAATGTATGAGATTTTCGAACACTGTCACGAAATGAAGAATACGAATTTTGGTACACGTATATTCGTGATGTAGAGGAGACACTTTTACCCTTTCAGTGGTCACGTTCACAGGTTTGGTCTGTTTTGTAACAGTGTTGTGCGTACCAAGTATTTTAGATGTTGTAAGGCCTTTGAACGAATCCCGTGCGGAAGAGCTGCTCTCTCGGTCCGGATATTTAACCGATTCTCACGGGTGCAGCTTTTACGTTGTTTTACAATTTCAGTGTGCATCCATTATAGGGGTTACTGCCATTGTAGCATCGGATCTGTTTTATATAATGGTAGTTAACCATGGTTGCGGATTGTATGGAATCGCGGGGTGAGTGTTCGCCTATAATATTTATTAACTAGGTATTTGCCGTTTAACACTACTTTTACAGTGTGTCTTGTGATACGATGAAATTTAGTGTGCGCTGTCCTCTTCTTCAGTTATGTTAACGTAAACGCGCATTTCTGTTGTCATGCCCTCTTATATATACAGATGCACCGAAATTACTTAGTGTATTTATTAAGTTATTAATTACAAGTTTTTTGTATGTATTTATTAAGCTTAGTGTATTAATTAAGTTACTCGAAATTCCATATTTAAATCCGTTATTATAAAATGCAACTATCATTTATATGGTGCGCGTGAATTTTTAACGGTGTTTAGAGTGTGTTTGCGTGAAATAGAAATAATCCATCGTAACAATGCAGCTTTAGAAATGGACGATCGCGCCGTTATGTATACAAAACGCATAAGAATTGCGAATGTGCTACGCCCTTGACGCATAATGGTGTGCGCGCGCGCGCCTGTGTGTGTGTGAGAGAGAGAGAGAGAGAGAGAGAGAGAGAGAGAGAGAGAGAGAGAGAGAGAGAGTTGTGAAGAGATTTTGAGATTTGGGAGTAAAATGTTTGCTGCATAATTTGGTGAAGTAGTTAAGAAGTATGACAACCAGTTCTATTCTAAATTTCAACTCTCACCCACTATCAATAGGTTTAATAGTTTTTGTGTATATTTTAACCCTTTTAATAAACTATATTTTTCCTAACAACAATTTTAATACATTTACGTGCGAATAATAACGTTTTAATATTTCAGGTATCGGATGAAGCATATGTTCGATGATATCCAGCTTATTTCCAACGGTCGCAAGAAGGTAGTGTTTTATAAAAGAATAGGAAGCTTGGTGATCTATCATTTGAGGACTTTAAAGTTAGTATTTTCAACAAGCTCGTTGTATATATTAGGTGTACAACTTTGCTTCTACTGTTTTTTTTTTTCCAGAATTCGACCCTTTATCATAAAAAAGTTGGTTATACGTTTATAGTATTATCCATTGTTGACCACGACAATTTTCTTTCATTTTTTGGACAACGTATGAATCCCACGTTAAAAAAACCACTACTTACCGCTATAGCAATGTATAGGAAATGGCAGATGCAAAGCTGTACTCTTAAT